>OZ021680.1:11731976-11950763 GCA_963978505.1 Listrodromus nycthemerus | reverse complement strand
AACGGTCCGTCAATATTCCCATCGGCACGCACTTGCAGCGAATACTCGACTATCACCTCCGCAATTTATTCGTGTGCCTGCTTTACGTATGGGCTTTGCGCATAAGCTTTAACAAGTTAGTATCGTAGGCTGGATGTACGCGCGACGCGCCCGAATGTCTCGTAACGTAGCCAGCGAATTGTGAATTGCTGCGATATGCACTACCGTGGCAGGCGAATCGTCGAGAGGATACTGATTCGATTCGGCCCGCCGACTGTCAAGTTTAATTATAATTTATCATCCAGTTACGTGTCCACTGAAATATGGAAAATTTGCGTGCCTAACGAGGAAATTCACCGCTCGTTCGCTGTTCTGGGTCGATTCGATTGGCTGACAATTTCGATGCCGTTTTACGTATTGGGGACATTACTGGAGAAACGATTATCGATTAGGAGGACGATTAAAATTTTAGGTCTCGACATTACGGTTCACGGATAGACCATTGTTTTTTTGCTCACAGAAAATCGAAGATGGGGAATTACGTTTCGATAATTAATCTGTTTTGACCATCACTTGAACGATTTTCGTATTTGGAATTCCGATTCACAGTCCAATTAATATTTTGCGACGGGAAACGCAAAAATTGCGCGAAAAGCAGAATTTTCCAGCTCCAAAGACTCGAATGCACTTTGCTCGTTCTAGTCCGATAAACGTTGGGGATTTCCGGACATCTTCATCACTTTTCTCGGCTCGTTTAATTTTCACAAATACACGAAATCTTCGGACCACAAAATCGATCGTTTCGTCAAAAATTGCCCGCACATTATTATTTTAGTTATTTTAAAAAAATTATTTTTTAAAGAAAATTATTTTTTTTTAATTTTAACTGTTGTTATTATCCGTAAAGTCCAAGACAGTGTCGTGAATTCGGCGGAGGCCTCGACAGTCCGACGCGTTAATCGATGAGCTGGGAAGCTACTGGACGTCGGTGAAAACTGAAGATGTTGCTATTTTTACACTTTGGCGTTGCTGCCCGAGGCCAAAGGGTCTTCGAAGTTTGCGCTCTTTGACTCCGGTCGCCGCGCCATTTCATTAACCGCCTATCGATCTACGATTCTCCTGAAAGTTGCGACGGCAGTTTTGCGGGTTCGCGAATGACCCGAAACGCTTAAAGACGACGGCCGAAGATCGCGCGTACAGCGAAACGAATCGCGTTTCCGGGTACCAGCCGCGTTACACTGCTCGCTCTCGGATGCGATTTCTGCAGCTGGTTCATAGACGCTGAGCCGGACAGCCGCGATCTCGCTCGTGCTCGCGCGAATCTCGCTCTGCAACGCGGAAACCCGCTTATAAATAGTACCGGTCGTCTCTAGTAACGAGAAGCCTGAGGCAGACCAAGACGTAATATGGACGAACAGGTTTACTCGGCTGTACGAGCTATTTGTGACTCTCCAATCTCGAAACTCCAGGCGGTAGGCTGGACCAAAAGTTAAGGCTTCTATTCGTTAACAAAAGGACAACAATCCATTGCAATCTACAATGATGCTTGTTAAAATCTTAACTCGCGAGCTTCAATTTATTGGAGTTGAGAATTTTTCACAACGAGTCGATTACTGGGACATTTACCTCAGAGCCAGAGAGTGTCAAAATTTTATTTATTTTGTATTTTTTTTTTTTGGTATTTTACGTTTGCACCTATATACTTTTCACGGGGGTCATAAAATTTCGCGTATCATAACGACGGGACGAATGGAGAAAACGAATGAACTACAACGATTGGTCCCGCGGAGGATATAGTATCCAGCTTGCGAGCTTTCGCGGTTCGGTTTATATCGCACGATAGTCGACTCTGTGCCGTGCATAAAATGCAATTTGGTGGGTGTCAGGTGGGGAAACGGCGCCTCCTACCGACTGCCCTGTTACGAAATTTAATTGAATTTATCGATCGGTTTTCGGATTCTCCATTTACCGTGAGCTGTATCGGGGGTCCTCCGGCCGAGCTCTCCGTGTCGAGGCGCCGCTGGCTCTCCCAGCCACCGAAAGCATCAGCAGAAGCATCGGGCCAAACCGGGAAGGTCCTCAGCCTCGGCTTTGGCGACCGGTACGGGAATATATGGAATCTCGAGTAGCGTGGAATGGACCAGCGACGTTAATCGATTCCCTTAAACGTTATCCACCTCCTGGCTTGTCCGTTCGTTTAACATCAACGTCCGCGATACGGAGCAACTCCGAATGCACCTACATTTGCAACGGATCGAGCAACGTTACAAAAAAGGACCCCAAATTCCAGATCAATCGAAAACCGATAGGTAGATTAATTTTCGAATTATGAAAATAATCCATAGACCGTTTTTTTTTCACTATAATTTTATCAACGAAGATACTTATTATAAGACAATAATTTTTCGAGCAGAGCCAAAGTCAATTTTCATGCGAGATCTCTGGCGACTATGATCAATCTATGACGTCATTATAACGCCGTTTATCTTTGGTAGCAACAAAATATTTCATTTTCGTGTCCCCTCGACATATCGTTGAATTACCGGATTCAGTGGTGCACATGTGACCGCTTGTGTTCACGTGTACCGTAAAAGTTGTAACGGTAGTTCGCTGTTCGGGTGGGTCGTGGGCCGTAAGGTTCGCTGGTGCGGACGCGAACCGTCGAAGGAAAATTGATGGAAGGGTGGATGGGCGAGCGTTCCCGTGGTGAAGGCGCCGATGTTGGATGCAGGGCTTTACATACTCATGTACGTGCCAGGATGAATGGCAAGGCGGAACACGGTTCGAGGTTTCGTGACTGGGAGGCGTACGGGCGTGTCGAGATGTCTGAGAAAACGACGCCTACGGTCTTTCGAGCGGAGACAGAAATCCTAATATGACGTGGAACGTGGCGTAGGCTGATCACGTTTCTTCAACCCTTCGTCATTTCGTCACTTAGAAATTCCCGTGTGTGTGTGTGTGCGTGTGTGTGTGTGTGTGTGTGTGTGTGTGTGTGTGTGTGTGTGTGTGTGTGTGTGTGTGTGTGTGTGTGTGTGTGTGTGTGTGTGTGTGTGTGCGCGCGCGTGTGTGTGTGTGTGCGTGCGTGTGTGTGTGTGCGCGCGCGCGTGTGTGTGTGTTCTCCACATTACGACCTCGGACATCTCCGTGGCTCTCCTCGTTACTCTTACGGCCAGAAAACCAACCTCGCAAAGGCTAATATCCTAATTCGACACTCAGATGAGAGAATCCTACGGGTTCTGTCGGGCAGCCAAATTTCCAGCGGGATTTTGATGGATTCCCAGGCACGAGAAGGGCTCAGTCAGGTTTAATTGGATGAAAGCCTCCCGTGACTGCGCGACGTTGCACCTGCATCTATTTAATCCGAAATTACTATGAGGGGATTGCGAACACTTTTTCGATGGGACAATAATCTGAAAAAAAAAAAAATCAAGCATTCAGACGCTACTGAAAACGTTAATGTCGCATAATAATAAATCCAAAATGTTATTATCGAATAAATGAAAAACAAAATTGTTCAACAAATCCCCCAGGAACTGCAATCTTGGATGAATTTTTGCCTACCGCTATTCTGCTCTCCGGAAACTGCATCAGAATTTGGAAGCCGCGACAGAGTCGCTTCACGGCAGAAGCGGAAACATCGAAATACACCTAGCTCGTAAGAATTACCGTTCGCTTATGAGTTGTTCCAGCAAAGGACTGTCGGTTCATCAACGAAACCACAACTTTCCGCCGATCGAATACCGGTCGTAGCTATTTACCAACCGCAGGACAAATACGATTTACCTACAGTCGCAAAGTTACCGACAGTCAATAATACATCGAGGGTGAAACCATGACTGCTTGAAACGGTCGGTAAAGCAGATGTCTAGGATAATCTCCTTCCGGCATGTTATCGGCCCACAGAGAAAACTTGTATACCATTTATCGAGGTGGCCAAACGAGCGCAGAGTCCTCCAAGTTCCAGCGGAACGAAGCGGCGCACAACTCGGGCTAATTTTCTTAATGAGAAATTCACGCTGCAACAAATCGCAATTGTCACCGAGCCAACGTTAACGCTTACGCCCGAATTTCCTGTTTCAGCGTTGCTGCACGGATTAATAAAAACTTTGTCTCTGCGTGAAATTCGGTCGTCGACTACCCACCGAAAAATTGATCGCCCACTTAGAACGTTATTAAATCAACGAATTCCCAGTATTGATCTTTGTACCGTGTCGAATGAACGCAGCCGGTTTAATGAAACTCGTTAGCCGGCCTCCCGGTCATGACTGACGTAGTGCGCCAGACGGGGCACGGAGGCAATAAAAACAACGAAAATCATGAAAAATTGAGTGGACTTTATAATTATATGGATACAGGTTTTCCGGGTACTCGCGAAAGATCGAGTACCGGTTTCTTCGAATGCGAAGCACGAACGGGAGTTAAAGTTTATTGTAGAAACGTGATACCGGGAGGCGGACTAGCTAACCGGGAGTACCTTGACAAGTTGCCTTCTGCAATTCTACTGAAAGTCGAGTAAAAACTCGCGTCGTTGGGTCCGCGAAGTCGCGAACATGTACGCGGTTTACTCGATACCCAGCGACTCGCAGGACTGATGGTGAATTATCCATTTAGGCTCTCTGGCAATTTTTCAAATTTCCACCTAAATCCTAACTTTTTCCAAACAAAAACCCCAACACTGAAATAGACCATTGAATTCTTAAGCGATTTAAAAATTTCCTACCTAGATCCATGTTTTACACGAACTAAAGTTCCGCCTTCGAAATTCCACACTCGCGCCGGTTTTAGAAACAAAAAAAAAAACAAAAAAAAAGAATCGCTTTTACGGTAGAATTTTACTCGTCGTTAGTAAATTTCACAACAGACAAAGGCTTTGTTAAAAAAAAACTCGAACCTTTTTTTAAAAAAAAAGCGAACAACAGCCCTTTGCAAACTTCAAAGGCCATTTTTTATTACAGCATAAGAACAACATATGCGATTCTTTTACGATTCCCCTGACCCACAATGACTCCTCTAAGGAAAACAATAACTCGTCGTGCGAACTCGTTGTCGCCCTCGCCAAAGAAACTTATATGGAAAGAAACGAGGTACGTGATACTCTCCCGAGTTTTCCACCACACAGTGTACCGGCGACGAGGAGGCAGTGTCTCGCGAGAATCGCGGAATGCAACGGATGGCCATTAGCCGAATGCGAAAGCCAGCGATTCCCTATCCCCTTAAATCCGATATTATATCTTTTCTTTCTTTATTTTCTCTTCTCTCTTCCCCTGCAACGCCTCGGCGACGAACGGTGCGACAAGCAAACAAACGAACGGAAAGAAAACACGCACGACACCTTGTCCGGCCAACGAGCGCGAGCGCATCGAGGGGAGAACCAGTGATAAATTATTATTCAAACCCGCGCTCCGGCTATCCCATGCGAAAAGCAAATAAAAGCCCCGGTGAGAGCTCCACGCGTTGGATGAAGCCACGAGAAGACCCTCTTACGCTCTCACCCACTTTTGCACCATTATCGTAATACGTATGTATGTCCCATACCCGATGTACTGCAAGTGAGTCGTCAGGATACTGTAAATACAACCAATGTCGACTAAACAAAACGAGAGTGCCACGATAAGCAACGGATCTTGCACACTTGCGCGCGCATCCGCGCGGAACTCAAGTGCTGTAAATAGGTTGATATATTGAAAACTCTTAACTTACCGAGGGCTTTAAACGTTCCTTAATTACAAGCAATTAGTAGGTGCGGGAAGGCGAACGCTTTGATGCAGAGGGAAGCAAAGCTGGACTCGAGGGAACTGATTATACGATGTGAAGAGCACGAAAGAGAGACGAGTCATGAGGTGACTGGTCTGCGTCACTCTGCTCAACGTTGCGCTTCGGGGAAGAAAAAAAACCAAGCAAACTGGTTCATTGTCACTTCGGGAATTCAGACCCGTGTCAAGTTCGACGCCGTCCGAACTGAGAAATGATTTTTTTTTTTATTCAAAATATATATGTTATTCAATAAAGGAAAATTGAAATTTTTATCGATCTTGAATTTTTTATCTGTGAGAGATGTAAATAATTTTTTTTTATAATAATTTTATCTTGACAAAGAACAAATCCCTAGATATATAAAGGTCGAATTTCAAAACGTTAGCCAAAAATCGATCTCAAGATTAACCTCGAGAGAGATCTTAATTTTTAAGTAACCTCATAAATTCGACTGGAATTGACGAGTGTCTGGCGGTTGGGTTTAAATGAAACAGTGGCAGAACAGATGAAGGAAATGTAAAAGTTTGTTTAGCTTACCGCCGATGTCGTCGTCTGCACTCCCGGCACTTTGGTGCTATTTCCAACACCACCTCCGAGTCCGAGTCCTCCGAGACACCGTTTCGCACAATCAGGATCGGTATCCTCGCAAATTGGACAACCGAAAGCAGCACCGCCACGTTCTCGCAACACGTGATGGCTGCTCGTATTGGTGGTGTAGCCCTGATCGGAACTCGCGTTCGAGTTCGGCCTCGACTCGTCCGAACTGTCGAAGGGCTTGATGTTTCGTGGACGGTGAATTATACCGACCGGCTCCCATATCTCACTCGTCGACGATGCGTAGAAGTTGTTCTCCTTGGTCTCGCGACTACGCTCGTCCACGACTTTACCACCGCGGGCAACTGTCACTTCTTCCTTAGTCACCACCGTCGATTTTACACTCAACGACGTTTCCAGACGTACCGGGGCCCTTTAAATCATTTTTTTTTCTCATCTTTATTAAATGGATTTTCGGAGGTAGCACAGTTATCGTTGAAAAGAAATTTCGACGATAACTGCCAATGGGATTTTCGTATTCATAATTGACTCGCCATTGGCTTCAGACACGAAACATTGGATCTTCATGTTAAAAAAATCTTACATTTCAAAGCGGCCGAGAGTCGTTCAAAATTTTAATTCAACTCATTTATCTGATTGCAATAGGACAGTTGGATTTTTATACAAAAACAGAATCAATTATCTAATGGAAAATTTTCGTTGACAATATTGATTCAGAAGTATGAAATTCTTTTTTGATTTTTTTTTGCGATTTTACGGTTTACGGCAACTTTGAACTGTGCTACCTCAGAATTCCTGCTCTGACGAGAATCTGATTGAGGAGATCGCATGGCGGTATCTGGCCGGTTATCATGGCCTCGCGAATGGCGACACCGTCGGGTCCCTCCAGGGCGATTGGCACGCCGTTTATCAGCAACACTTCCTCCTCGCGGACGCAATTCTTCTTCTCGCAGTCGATCACCTTGACCCCCGGTCCGAGGATCGATTCCACTGTCGACTGGATTTCGTGATCGTCCATCTCTAGGAAACATGCCGACAAGACGGTTGATAACAACGACTCGGTCGATATCGATTTCGGGTCCCTCGTGCGAGTAACGTAGACGATCTTTCGATCGCAAAAATGAAATGCAGAACTTTTAAAGGAAAAAAAAAATTTATTATAATTTTTAATTGTTTCAGCTCTAATTCAAATCAATTTCAAGGGATCGCAGAGTGAATCAAACGATTCATTGTCAGATAATATTTTTCATATCCGGCGATAATTTATCAAATCGAACTTCCGGTTCCGTTAAGTCATAACAGAACGAAACGTGCCTGAACTGCGAGCCGAAGAGCCGAGGCCGCGTGTCCAAAGTGTCGAGTGAGCGGTACGTGAGCATCGAGCGCGTTCAGCGGACACCCAGACAGCGTCGAGCTCGGCATCTCGTCTTCCGTTTCAAAACATCTCGAATTCTAGTTGTTCGCGAGTCGTAAGGATTAATTTCTCATCGGTGGTGCGATGCGCGACTTAACGCGGAATTTAACTCTTGGCCATCGAAGAGCCAAACCGGAAGTGTTCCGAAGTCCCTTGCGATTCGTATTTCCAAGAGTCAGCGTTGCTTCCAAGCCCGGATGGAACACGGACGATTACGATAATTGATGGTCTTTCGGCGCGGTACGACATCGCGCAAGGATCGACGATCAGATCGAAGACGCGGGGGAAGAAACCTAGGACGATTTTTGCAAAGTCTGAGAGACCAGCTGCTTGTGCACTTATACAAGCATGCCGTGGCTCACACATCCGACGCCTACTTCAACGAGACTCCCGTGGGCGGTTGGAGCACGCCGTGTGGATCAATGAATCTCGGGGGAGGAGCGCACCGAGAAAAGTTGCGACTCGAAAACCTGTATTCCGGTACTCCTGTCGCTGTCTGAAAATCGTCGAAAGTTGAATCCTCCGGAAGCCGCGGTTACAACTTAAAACCGTTCCTTTTTATTCGAGGACGAAGTATAAAACTGCTTGAAATTGTATTTCCTCTTTGGTAGTGCTCAGTCGCTTTTTTTGGTCGCTTTCTATAGATATAGAAATTCTCTAAATAATGGAAGCCCTATTTTATATTCGTTCCCAAAGCCATAATTTTAATAAGTTGCAAAAAATGAATTTGTGATTAGTCGGATAGCGTAAAATTTTTAATCGGCTAAACGTGGTCGGTTTAGTGATTCGTTGTTCCATCCACAGTGAGCTTAGTCGGATGGAGGGAGTATTTCCGTCCCCGTGAGGAGCGTAGACCCCACGAACTGGGGTAACAATGCTGATACGTACTAACTATACCTCGTCTCTCCAGTGCGCCGTTCTCTCATTCCGCGGCCCTCGACGCACATCATTGCCCTGGAAACTTTCTATTTTTATCCCTCAACTAGGCCCGAGAATCTCCGTAGACTCGAGACGGCAAGCGCATCAGGGAAACAGAGCGAGAGTGTACCGAACGGTTGAACATAGACGACCCCGGCACGGGCAGGGAGGAAAAGTGACAGAAAAGTTTCACTCCGGTTAAAACGAGATGCGCGGACAGCGAGGGGGTTTTCGCCATCGCGAGAAGTGCGTCTGAGTAGTCCGCGGGAGAGGGGTGCAATTAATTGCACCTCTTGGTTAATTAAAAAGGAAAACACTGGGTAGACACGGAGCTTCCACCTTGCCCAAGCTCGTGGACGTGCGACGGGACGGACTTGTGACGAGACGCACCCAAGAAAATAGACGAACTTGGAAAATCTTTCGCGACTTACCCGGACTTTGTGTGTTTCCTTTTTTTTGTATATAAATATGATAAGAGCGCTTACGTCGCTTACTTTAATTACAAAAGTTAAAGCTCCGTTATGAATGATAAATAATCGTTCCAACTTTTACCGAACGATCTGGCGTTTCATTATTTTTCTCATTCACCCGCCAATCAAAGAGAGGCGCTTGTATCGGGAGATTGCTTTTTCGCTATTTATGGTCCGAAAAGTATGTTCTGAAAAGGCTCTTCACTTGTTTTATTTACTTTTTTGAGGCGAGAGACTCGACGTCGCGGCAAGCGGCCAGCTGATAAGAAATCGTTTAACGTTTTACCGCGCGATCTTTTCAAGATTCTTTTTTACACCGAGGATACTAACTGGAGATTCATGGTGCGTGAATGTCCTTACAGAATTCCGCGTGGCGATCGCAGTTGGGAGATAAAATTCGATCGCGTGTTTGTCCGAACGGGTGAGAGCTAACGTGAGAAAGCGATGGCAACGTGAGAGCTTACCGAGTGGGTTTTATGCACTCCGCATGGACGCGGTTAAGGTAAAGGCCCGATAAAACGAAGAAGCCAGTCCTCACCCTTTTGCCCTTTCTCGGATAATTAATTGCCATCTGTTTTCCTAATTGACGAGCAGGTGTTCGCGCATGCGCGCTTCTTGTCGCTGCTAGCCGATCGCGAAACTAACCGGACTCTTTTGCGCGTCGATAGTTCTCAGATAATCTTAAAGTAAAATATGGTACTTGGAAAAAAAAATACACGCCACAGGAACGAGCTCGGCTTCTGAGGTAGACCGAACCTTGCAGCGAAGAAATTGTCCAGGTGGAAGTATTTTTTTTTTAATCTACGACAATAACTAGACATGCGGCAAGAACGAAATTGATTGGTTCGAAAATACTGCCGAAAATCGTGCTTCAGTGTTGGGAGCGAAACGTTCCGGAATAATGGAAATTTGGGCGGAACGCGGCAAAAAGCTTGGTTGGTCCTTTCTGGCCGATCAGCGGGTTCGATCTGGCGTTCAAACGAGCGGAAGAAAACCTAACCAGATATCGACACGCGTGGGTAGATGTATGCGAGCGAGAAACTGCCGGCGCCGCGACTATCGACTTCGTTAACATTGCAAATTCTCGATGGTTTTTACGAAATCAATTTCACTCTGCAATGCAAATGCTCCAGTGCAGACGGGGAGACAGTTCGGATTCTCTGCGGATCGCTTATACGTAGACGCGTACACGTCATGCAGTCCACTGCGGCCGAGCAATCTACCGGGCGATCTCGTATCGTGGACAGATAGTTGAGCTTTCTATCCTCGCGCAAAAGCTCGTCGCCCTAAGAAATCCTTTCATCTACCTTTTCGATCACAAAATTTCAATGAACTATTTAAACCTTGGTATATGAAACGAGAATTTATATACATCGTATCCGAATATTTATCTTAAATGCGATACCTGTATAATAAATCACCGGTGATAGTATTGACAATTAAAACATCAGCATACGAAGATAATTTTATTGAAAATTATTTTTTTTAAATATTTCAGATACCGAATATGCCTGAAACTCTATATAAATTTTATCAATTTTCAGACATAAATTTTAAACAGTGGAAACAACAATACGAAAAAATGCTTTTTCTTTATTCACGGCCGAAAGTACGTACTTTGTGCTTCGATCGCGATGCCCAAAGTCTAACATTTATGCTCAGGTATGGGCGCGCATGCACCCTGTTCTAGTGAGCTGCAAGAAACTAGTTATGCACTGAACTGATGTACGAGGCAGCGAAAAAACAAAATTCGATACAGCCGACGAGTGTAGCTCGCTACTAACGAATAAACTCAAAATTGTTTTTGTGAATTTTAAGTTTCCTGATTACATTAATAGTTATAATTTAAAAAATTGTCATAAAAATGAACATGGTATCATCTAGTGATTCATCGGACGATGAAGAAATATTACAAAACTTTGATGCAGAAGCTAACCTCATTATACGGACAGATACATTACCCAAAATATCTGCTGACAAATATTTGTCAAAGTATGAAGCCTACAAAAAATGGTTGAAGTATGAAGCCCACAAAAAATGAAGCGTACAAAAAATGCCCGCCGCCCCGACCAGCCGCACTCGCTTCGCTCGTGCCGCAAATGTCGGGGCGGGCATCAGAACATACTAGAGTATTGATTTGTAACGATTGGTGATTTGTCAGTTAACGTACTTTCGACCGAAAATAAAGAAAAAAAGGATACTCTACCCGGGCAGGAATCTGAAACTTTCTACCCTTGTAGAGTAATATACTATTTCATAAAAAAAAACTTTACAAATGCATGAATACTATGAAAAAGCAAAAAGATTTTTACAAGAGCACTATGGACATCGAAGTGAAGAACTATTCGTCGTCGCCCTGGCGAGTTTGAAAAATGACTCAAAAATGATTTAAAAAAAATAAGCGGGGACATTTTGCATGGTAACTTGATCTCCGCCGGGTCATAAATTCCGGACACCCTGTAGAGCTACAATATCCGAAGCGGTTACGCGCGTTAGCCCGACAATGCTTGTATACCGGTGAGCGGCGTTCGGGCTCGCGAGACACGACCAGCCCGCCGGTTCGCGAGGGGGTTGAGCAACCCCCTGTCGGTGCATGTACATTCATAAGCATATAGAGTATGCGGGGTGTACATACTATGGGCAATACATGTAACCACGTATGAGGTAGAGATATGCGGCTATATATACGCTATAACCGCAAGGAATATATTATATCTCGGTTGTGCGCGCCCGCTGGATATGTTCAGTTCGTGCTGGCTCCTAAATTGCGATGAACGTGGGTATGATGTACGTGTGCGATATTCCTGCCGGGTTATCCCGGCATCTGTCCAGCAGACGAAGCACTGAATCGATAAATACCCTCGACTTGGATAACTTCAATATCTTCATAAAAAACAAACGAGGTAAGAAAGTGTACGAAGAAAGAAAACAGCGAAGTTAACCAATGGTCGCATCGAAATACGCCGACTTTCTCTAGCTTCCGAGAGCAAACATTTCATTCTTCCGGTTTATCGGTCAGAGTAGGAAAGAACAATTCAAACTCACGCAGAATTTAATATACTAAATAACATCGCGACGTAGTCGTACATTAAGATAAAAAAACGTGGATGAAGCAAACACACGAAAGCTGCGTGCCCCTGCCTTTTCAAAGTCCCAACAACTTTCCTTTCCTGGATTAGCCGGATCCGCGAAAAGTAGGAGACGACATAAGACCAGTGTAGACCAACGCTGTGCCGATCCTCGGCATAATGTTCTCCCGTTCGGGAATTGATTTGAAAAGTACCGAGTTTTTTTTTTTTTTTCGCTGCCCATTCTTATTCGCGAGAGTGATGAATCGTCGGGGAAACGCAATGACGTTCACGCTTCCATCGCCCTGAGTGCATTCTTATCCGGTTGTATGAGGCGCCACCGCCAGTTGTGTGCTGTGTGGACACTTGGGGCTTTAATCGTCTCGATAGCGTGCAATACCTACGAGAGTGCAACTATAACGCGCATGAGTAAATGAAATCCTGTCGGCGCGTCGAAATGACGAATGCAACAAGAGTGAAGGGGGGGGGGGGGGGGGGGTTGTATCGGCGGCGTCGCTTTGATCTGATTCCACCAGAGCCCTCACACGAACAGCGAAGCAGACCCACACGCTCGAACGAGCGTACCATGTTTACGAACACTCCCCATGGTGCGTTTGTCCGACGTCGAGGGGAGATATTTAGCGAATCGATACAACGCGCAGCCTCCCGTGCTGCACGACAGTGCCGAGGGTTCCGCTTTTAAAGTGCCAACGACAGCGAATGTCTACCCCTTTGTTCGACCCCGGATTGGATCGCCATTCTCTCTCGAGGGACATTTACTTCAGCATTTTGCCGGCGAGAAAGTTTTTATTAACCAATAACTAATTTTAGGGAAAAATGGGCCCTGGTTTCTTCTTAAGGTGGAATCTCCGATAACCCTTTGATGGAACTTTTAGGAAGGGATATTAGGGAGCTTTTTATTTGAATCGTAAACTAATTTCTCGGAAAGATCAGCTATTTTCCGCTTACAGCAGAATCTTCGATAGTGATTTCTCGTAGGACGGTAATTTCGCTTTCAACTCACGACAACCGAGAAAAACGCTCGACTTACGTTTTTCATTGGGATGTATGCGAAGCTTCGTAAAAATATTTTTAAGTTCAATGGAGTAGGAAAACCGATTCGAGGTGAAAACCGCGGAGAAAGTCGTGTGCGACCGTCCATCGAGACAATGCCTAGGAGAACGTTAACGCCGACATGTGCGCGTGCGCCGATTGTGCCTACGATGCACGCCGAACAAGTTCACGAAGGGTTGTGGCGGGGTTCCCGATGATACTCGCTTGATTCCTCGGATCGTCGAGCGTGACGGACGCGGCTCGCGAGTTTTATTTATAGTTATGGCAGAGCAGCAAACGTAGGAGGAACGAATCTCGCCGGGTGGTCGATCCCCGGGATATTTACGTAGCGTGCGTCTGCATAATGCATGCTCTCGTCAACCCTACCGGTGCTCGCGGAACGTTTTATTCTAACCGGGCGCTCGTCCCTGCAAGGCCGAGCCGCGCTCTGCGGCAAGGGGTTGCGCGCCGCCCCTACGGAAGATTTTTCTCGCAACCAGCGGGGAACGCACCACGGCTGCGGATTCATCAAGAGCCGCGGCCCATCGCTCTGCGCTCGGCCGTCCGAGACCAACGGGGCGACAAGCGCTTAGTATCGGTTCCACTCCGTCGAAGCGGCGATTCAGCCCAGCCGGTCAATAACAGTAAATGGTGACGAAAATATCGGCGACCGTTTACCCCAAAAAGTAAGAGCTCGCTAGAAACGTTGAAAGTTAGTGAATACGAGGGAGTACTTACGTAAGGGGATGGAGTACTTACGTAAATTCTACGTAAACGTGAGTTTCATAACAAATTTTCGAACAATCGATGGAATAAAAATCGAGGGAAAAAACAACTACAAGGAGTTGTTTGTCCAAACGTTGAACTCAATCAGAAATTTTTATTTTCTCCGTTGATGATTCGACAATTATTTTACACGTCCGCATCGAATTAACTAGTCGTCTCATTTGTGGAGATAAATCTTCCTGTCTATATACCTGTAATTTGATTTTTTTCTGTCGCGGAAGAGGTGCTCATTTTTATGGTCCAATTAAACATAAGACATTTATCGACCACACTGTCGTCCGGTGTGACGGTGAAAGCAGCTCTCGTACCGCGAGACAATAATATAATAAGCGGCGCTGGAGTTGCACCGGCGAATACTGAAAATTCTGCACGTTTCCTGACACCATAAGCGACTCTATAAACTCGTGCATCCGATGTTGGCCACTGGTCAGGATATCTGCACAAGCCTATGGATTCGAAAGTCTCTCTTTATGTGCGCCCGATGACTTTCTCTCGTCGTACTACGGTTCACCGGCTTCCGGCTTGACGCGGACAATATTGCGGGGCTAGCTCCGCGCAGTATTCGACTATTACTGATCGTCTGGCCCGAGACTGTCTTACCGACCGGGACATCCATGCAATCGCTCTTGATGATACCTTTTTGAGATGAAAATTATCTCCCTTCATAATGAAAATCATAAATCATTAAATATATTTTTCTAAATAAAATTGGATAATAGAAGAAAAATGGAAGCACTCCAAAAAAGTTGATGAAAATGTTGATCAAAATCTTGGATTACTATTATTCTGATACGGTGGATTCGTGAGAAAGAACCTTCGAGAACGGAGGGTAAAACGATATAAACTTTGCTTGGTTGGAATGAACCGATGGAAAAACACTTTTTACACCGTTATAAAAATGGTTCGTACAGAGGTAACACGTCCGTACTCAGAGTGTAAAATCGCAAACGACCGAAGCGTTCCCAGACCGGAAACGGGCCCGGCTTCACGCTCCGCGAACGGATCGTATCGATGAAAATTGCAACGGTCTCGGAACGTACGAGATTTCGATTTCAAAATCCATACACGGGACCTTACAATAGCCGCGCTCTCGGGTCTCCGCACGCGATATTACATTCACCTATATAGATATATATTTATATATATACGCACGAAATCGAACAAAAATCGAGGAAATATTTCAATTCGAACAAACCCACTGGAAGCAATCACGGTGCCTTCGGATTTCATCGTCATGACGAGAACGAGAAAATACGAGCCGATTCAATGAATTCCAAAGAAACAGGAAGTCGAGGGAAAGTGGCGATAGCTCGGCGGAATTTTCACTGTTATTATTTTTCTCGTTAGATAATAGAAGGTTCGTAAAGTCGGACAGGCAAGTAAAAAATAAAACTCATCCTACCGCGACTCTGCTCGAAAGCGAAAAATTCGAAAGTCGCCGGAGAAATTCTCCAGTTGTTGAAATTGTTTAAAAATTTCCCCATTTGGCAAGAATTCCAGTGAAGCAATTTGCCGCTGAGCGTCCAATTATTAGATAAAACTTAGGCGCCAGAATCGGGAAGGCAGCGGGACAAAAATCTTAGTGCAAATTCGACGAGTAAAAAAAACACCTTGGTGAACCTTCGATCCCGGTTCGGCTTGCACGTGACTCCATTTCCCGAGACTATTACGTTTACGGTTACGATCCGCGCGGGACTCGTACATAGGAGACGCGTGCCTCTCGGCCAGCTGCGGAAGCTGGAAGAAACTGGCGAGAACGGTGAAGGCGCCGTCGGCGTCGTTTGAAGTGAAATGAGCAGAAAAAAAAATAAAAAATCATAAAAATCGTCGTTCGAGATGAAGAGAACTGTAACAAGAGTCGGATGGTCGCGCCGATATTGCTGCTTTTCGAAAGTCCCGTTATCACGAATTCGCATCACGCCCCCGAAGTCGCGCGGCTTGCTGCATCTCCCGGAGCACTCTGAAAATCCTTCGGGCTTTCACGGTCCCGGGATCTTCGGCATATTCGAAGCACTCCGCGCACGTGCCGCTCTCTCGCGGCTTCCATTCAACGGGAAATGGGATATCGGGCGCTCGTTTAAGAGTTACCCACTCCCTCGCTGCACTCTCTGAGAAACTAGTTCCTACAGATCGGAGAATTCCCGAAAGGAAAACTAAAATACGTACATATATAACTGGTAAGACACCGCGACCGTATGTTAATGCCAGATGGGTGCAGGTATCGTATCGCTGAGTCGAATGTCCCGTTTTCTGGTAAATAATTCATTTCCATCTTCGAATCGATGATAAGAAATGAATATCATAGCGAAAGTTCGTCCGATGAAGGTTTTTTTTTTATTTCGAGCCATCGGGAACGAAACATTGAGGAGTCGGTTTCTCCCAGTGTTACACGATTCAAGGTACAACTCCATAAAGGTGGTCCTTTACTAGCTCTAAAATAGCGACTTTTCAGGAGGAAAATACACAAGTGAACTCAGTTAATGTAGAGGTAGGATTTAATAAATATTTAAAGTGTAGGGATTTTTTTAACATGAAACATTTTTTAAACCTTGTAAAATAAGACTTTCTGAATGTTTTTTGTTGATTAATTTATAAGGAAGAAAATATGTAACTGAAAAATTACATTTGGAAACTTCGTCGTTGCGTGTACGAAATTTCACAAAGATAGGTAATTTTGTCGACATTTTTTTGGGTATTAATATCCGTCATCGATATCCCATCACAAGCGATTAGCGAATTTAATTAGTTTCTGATACGACCTGCCTACCTGCGGGTATCTGGAATTTTTTCTTTTCTTTTTTTTTCATTGAATTTGAGGTAAAACAGCGTTCGCCGGTCGTGGGAAAGTCCTGCGTGCGTCAGCCTCGGGAACCGCGCGGCAGACGATGCGGGGAAGCTCGCATCGGTAATCATTAGTGTTAGAAACACACGATCGAGAGAGACAGAGAGCGATCCGAGCGAAGAAGTTTGCTTCAGGAGCCTCGAGCCAAGTCGAGTTTTTCCGAAGATGGCGATGAGCAAGGTCTCCTCTCTATCTCCCTATATATATATATATCTTCATACATATACATACGTATGTATGTCTGAGCTGTTTCGTCAATCGAATCCAGTATGAAACTAGTATTAACGGTAAGTCGCTACGCGCACTTGTTCTTTATCGTCAAAGATTCCGTCTCACACTTTAACCCCGAAAGTATAAAAATTTTACCGAACTGTCGATATTTCGGAGCAATTATATTCTGCCAAATAAAAAATCCTGAGTCGTAGCTTACGTTTTTTTTTGTTTTTGGGTTTACGTTTTTTCTTTTGCTCTCAGGCACAAGACTCTATCGAGAGCCTTTTTCTATGTCTCTAGTTTTCACTCGGTAACTTTATACCACCCGCTAGACAGTTGGACGTGTCTGGGAGCCGTCGAGAATCTCGCGGCTGCGACTCCGCGACGACGTTGCAGGGACAGCGACTCGGACTTTGGCAAATAAGGCCGGAGGAAACGAGGAAGCGGAGAATGGAACGCTGGCGAAGGCGGCGACTCCGCCGTCGCTCTTGGAGCTTGTATACGGCTGCAATGGCTTCTTCCGTCGCTGGTACCGCCCGCTTGTCCGGCGTGAGAGACCGAGGCACTAAAACTAATTCCGCACGCACAAAAGCCTCGGCAATCCTTACGAGGAATAGGCGAAGTAGGACGAGAGATTCGAGGGAACGAGGAGACGAAGTGCCCAAGATGAAACGAAGTTGGAGAAAAGCTGAAAAGGGATATTATGCCGGAGGATATCAACTTGCGTATGGGAGTTGAATGTGGAGAATAGGCAAACCGTGGTTCGACAAGGGGAAAATTGCTTGACGGTAAGAAACAGAACTGATGCATGAAAATCCACCGAGAATTAATGAAAAACTGTATACCGTGAATAAATCGATCTGGATCTGATGAAGTGCGTAGCCAATAATTTATCAGTGACGCGAGAAAAGCGGTGCGCCGGTCGTGCAGAAATACGACAGGTGCGAAGATGCATTAGGAAATCGAACTTGACTCGCCAGCGGAGTTCCCGGAGGCGTGTTCGGAATCAATAAATGGTCAGCCACTCGACACAATCGGTCGACATCGCACGGTGTCTTTCTTCTGCTTTCTGCGGTATACAAAGTACACAATCGAGCTGCTGCTATATACATGCATGGCGGTCGATACGATTCTCCGGTTAGGCACAGCTAGAGGCATCGAAATGGCCACGCGCCAGCGAGCCATCCAACTCCATCCCTCGGTAGCCTCGTGGATATGCCCTGACCCTCTATCGAGCCTCGTTGCCTTGAGGCAGGGTCGATGCACCGCAGCCCTTTCCAGAGAAACCGACCCAGGCTTTCAACTTTCTATCGAGACGCTTCTTACTCCTTTTTTTTCGTCTCCCTTCGTAACGGTCCGACTTCCTGTCGAGACACTGTCCAGACCAGTCTCTTACAAACGACGATTTCTAGATCGTCTCGATCAGTGACTCCACAAATTTTTTTACGTTAATTACATTTTTTTAAATTTACAGCATAAATCAGCCTAGATTAATAATTTGTTAAAAATTCCGCTCGCCCGAACGATACATAATTTAATTCGCGTATCGGTGGGTTGACGCTAAATCCTCGGTTGTCAACCCCCGAAATTCGGACGAAACAAAGCGCCCACGCCCGCCTATAAGCACCGGACAAAATTCACGAATATTTAGTATATGCATCGCTGGGTGCACTGAAAAACCATCAAATGCATTTGACGAATTGGTGGGTGAACCGCGAAAACCGCAAAACCGAACACGTCCGACAACGAATCGATTTCACGAATGACCGCATCGGCCCCGATTGCACCTCATCCGATCAGCGAAATTTTATAACACAGGCGTATTTCGATGAACAATGTAGTGAACAAAATTTACGACAACTCGCTCAAATAATTGTGAAAAATTTATGACACGCGAAAAGCGCAGCAGATTCGCGATTTCGATAATTTCCGTAAAATTAATTGCATGCCTGTTCATGCGCTGGTGAAATAGCGGCGATTAATAAAAATTTGGAGTAAGTAAAAAGACTGATCGGGTGGAGGGAAGGTGAGAGGTGAAAGTCACCCTATTTATCGGGACAAGGTCGTTATCAAGCGGCAGCTGTCATCTTCGTACAATTTACCGGCGAATTTCCGTATGATGATCTTCCGCGCGGGCTGCGCGCATCGGAAACGCGACGAGCGGTACTCGCGATTCTGTCCAGAAATCGTGACTCACGATATAATGGAAACCGCTAATTGGTTCGTTAGAAATTAAACGAGGAACTGGCGAACGGATGTTCCTCTCGACGGGGGTTCACAGAGGTGAACGGTTCACAACTCTATTAGCAAATTGTCGAAGGTAAACTGTTCCAAGGATTTTCCAAATGTAACCGACGAGGGAAAAATCGAGCGACGGGAACTTCGGCAAAGACGTTAAATAAAAATATCTTTTTTTCTTCTGTAATGTTCGAAATAGGTTCAAATTAATTTTCCAATCGAATTTCCATATAGACTTTGAACTCTCAATAATTTCATCACAATCTTAATTGCAAATTTATAAAAATTTCTATACACAACCATTAAAAAATCGTTAACAAAAAAGTTGCCGCAGACCAAGAAATCGATGAATGAAAGAAAAATTACTGTTCATCGGAATTATTTTAACAAATTTATTACGATACATACATAAATAAATTGCAAAAGAAAAATGATGATGAGACCGAAAATAATCCTCAAAGGAATTATTTCAACGGAACGTCGCCGGGTTTGATAATACGAGAGCGAATAAAAAAGAAGGTAAACAGACGAAACGGTGGTGTTCGGAAATATTTGTGTATAATATAACGCGGAACGGTGGCGGGCGAAAGGAAAGGTAAACGGAAGCTGTAGACTGCGTGTATTTAATGACAGAGGCGCCACGGGAAATATTGCGCTCACGATATCGGTAGCGAGCGTAGCGTGATGCGCACGAGCGCTAGCCACAAAGAAAATTTCTGGCTGACTCTGGATCTGGCTCACGTGGCGAGCAGAGTGCTTGGGGCACTGGCATCACATAGTTGCTTTGTACAGAAGAACGTCGATAATGCCTCCAGGCAGGGGCATTAATTAATGCACGCTAGTAGAAGCCCCACAAATGTTATAAAATACACTTGGAGGTGTTGCTGCGAACCAAACGTGCGGCGGATGGCTATATATATATATATATATATATATATATATATATTCAGGTTTACGTCAAAAGTAAAGCGTCCAGGCAAGGCATTAAGGAAGTGAACTTGCTAATTGCGGTCGAGCGAAAATTGAAAATGTTTTAACATTGATTCCAAAGAATTGAAAAAAAAATATACAAAAATCTATCAAATATATGATTAATTATTTGTTCGCAAAATTGGTTGCAAATAATTCGAAATAGTACTGAAGCTTCCATGTACTAAATCAAAAAATTCTCTCGGTGGGTGCGCTAAGATTATGTCTTATGAGAGTTCTAACTTTGACTCGACTTCCCCTGCAGGCTCAAAAGATCAAGACTATTCACACAATGGAATCGGTGTGCTGCAATAAGATTCTCGAACTGGGACAAACGAGACAATGGTACTCGAGATTAAAATTACCGCGGTTAGTAGGATTTTCAGGGTTATTCAGAACGGTAGCCGAGCATTTATTGTTTTTTAATCCCTACGCAAAAAAATTAACCCGTTGTCCCTATCGAAAATTTTCCGAGCCTTGTCAGGCTCTGATCAAACGTTCCAAGATTTTCGCCGGCTTGCTTGTTGACGAAATCCATCGAAGACCCGGAACTGAACGTCATCGAGCGTTGGCAATAAATTAAGAAACGAAGTGATATCGCGGAAAGGAGAAAATCACCGTAAAATACACCCATCGTCGTTGGTTTCACATAAAGAAATTAACGTGCTTGTAGTTACAGCGTTGTCTGGAATAGACCGCAAAGTGGAAATGTGTTTCAGTAGGTTCGTTTTTTTCTTTTTTTTTAGCAGCTGTCGTCACGCTCCAGCTATAGCGTGTCTCTTAGTTTGGCCCCTATATAATACTGCTTACATCGCGTCGAAGATTCCCCTGCCTATAACAGTTCCGTCGACAGCAGTTGCTTCGGTTTCCATTGCTGTCGTACCACACGCGCTTACCATACGGCCTTCCGTCATCGCGTCACTTCCGCAGTCACACGCGCCTCTCTGTCTCTCTGCGATCGTAATTCTTTCGAACGCACGTGATACGCGTTATTTCCAAAGAGCTGCGACGTCCGCAAAAATGGAGCGAATCGAGAACGGACGTAGCGGATCGTGAATTGATCAATAAACCAATTAATCAAGTCCTATTGGGGAAAAAAACTAAGCGGTAAAACAATTTGCGGGAATGTAGCGAAGAGTCGGGACAATTAAAAAAAATCGAAGAAAAACATGATTTTTCAATTAGCTCACGGCCGGGACTTGGTTAATTAATTAAAACGGGTCCAATGGATTCGATTGAATGGACTCTCGTACAACTGTTCGAGAGTACAAGGGAACACAAATTGAAGAGAAAACTGAACAAAACAAGTCGTTAAAAACCTGCATCGACAAAATCACGAACAATACTTGATAATTTAATTAAAATTTAAGTAATCAATTGAATTAATTTTATCAAACAGACGTGAATGAGCGAGAGAACGACAAATGCAAGCGGTTGTTAAATACAACCTGCCTCGATAAAGTTACGTACGATACTAGAGCGTTTTATAAATAGGAAAAAAAAATATCGGGACATTGCTGAATTTTCCCTAAGTTGAAGAAACTTGGAGACGAAGCCGTCGCGGGAATTGGATGTCGGGAGAGCTGGGCGGTCTGCACCGAATATACGGTTGAGCTCGAGGTTTGCCGAGACCGGCGAAATTCGTCGGTGACACAAGTGCAATTGCACCGAGATTGAACTAATTTTCTCGACGCATTGCGGCCTTCAGAGGTGACGGAATACGCCTGCTCCTGACGCCTCTCGTCATCCGCTCCGACCGCAGGCCGTCGTCACCGTCCGCGTGAGATAATTGCCCGATTGCACCCCCCCCCCCCCTGCGATTTACAAAGTGGAACGAGGGGAAGGATATGTAAACTCATGTAAAGTCTCCTCGGTCTGCACTGCCCCCTTTTTGCCCGCCATTTATCATCGCGATCAAAATAAGGATTAATAAAACGCTCGCGTCTTAATTCCCCGACGGAATTAAGACCGCAGTTATTTTAACTTTTTTTCGCGCTCGCAGATCCTGTTGCCATTCTATTGAATCTGGAGTCTCGGTTTTATTTTCTACTCCGCTGGCCACTGAATGGAGCAATTTACAGATCGTTACTGAGAAATCTTCTGTCTTTAAAAAAATAACCCAGTAAAGCGTTCATTAATTTTTTTTGTAATTGTCGAGTGTGAAAGACGAAACGTAAGTTTATCCTCAAAACAGTACGAGAGTGACAATTAAAAAAAAAATGTTATTGAACTATTTACAAAGTTTTTATGACGCACCTTGTATGTGTATTTTGAGGGTATTTTTAGGGGAAACAGTGACGTCCGAATACCTGCCGAGCGCGTGCACGGTCCATTATCTTTTGTTGACTGTAAAACGAGTAAACAGAAAGCGATACGAGATACGTGCGCCGGCGTTGATTCACGCACGACAACGTTTGAATCGCGCCGTATATCATCGAACGTCGATAGATAACGAAAGCCGAAGAGGCTTTCGACGTTACGACAACGTATGATTCGACGACGAGGCTCTCGTGGTAGACACTGCGAATTTATCGAGCGGCTTTTATAGTCGGTGCAGAAAAGTAAGAGCGCTCCGAGAAATAACCCTTTCGGCAATGGAACAATTCGTTGGTCGGTGCAGCATTCCATTACAGAGCATCGATATGCGATTTTACGTTCGATGAATTATGAACGTCAAAACGGAGTCGTAATTTGGTCTTGTACAATCTCTCCTAGCCGGAGGCAACATTTTATTTATTTTATTTTTTCGTTCTTTAAAGAGTTTCATCTTTGGTCGAACCTCGATTTTTCTCAGCTCCACCATCGGAAGAAACATCGTTTGTGACGAGCATGCATTAACTTCGATCCTGCACCAATGTATCGTTCCTTCGGGATAATCATCAGAGACTTTTGGGCCAAACTGATGTAACTGCATCACCACTGCTTACAGTTCATAATTATAAAATGCTCAACATTTAAAAATACAATGATTAAGGATATCGAACGAAATTATTAACATTATTCAATGAAATTATTTTAAAAAATTCTTTAAGTCAGACATATAATTTCTGTGTCACGAAAAACCTTGAGTTAAAAGAACAAATCTTCAGACCATTTTTCTTATCACTGTAGTTAGGCATCAAAAAACTAACACGATAGTAAACGCTCACAAGTTAAAACGACCGTTTTCCGTATCGCCCCAAAAATACATGATATATGACTAAAACCGTAGATTTTCATTGACGAATCGTCCATCGATTTGCACACTAGTAATAAAAGCTTTTTCGAGTGGCGGAATTCGCTATTGGCATTCGAGTTGCGGGATGGGAGGTAGCTATAGTTACCGTGTATGCGAGCCCTAGTAAGTTCGTTCATCATCCATCGCGTGTTCGGAGCACGTTCGTTCCCCTAGCCGCAAACGTCCGACGAGGTTTCAATCCCGATTCACCCCTCAGTGAGTCACTCTCGCTCCTCCCCTGATGGTGTGCTTCCTCATCTGGGGGGAGAATGTTGCATCGGGCCAGCGTTGGGGAAAACACGCAAGAGCGACCACCGCGGGGCGGCAAGTTCGCCACACGGCCCGCTGGAACGAAAGGAGCTGCGAGAGGCTGGCGAGCACACTTAGCTTCCTTAGTTCCGCCGAGCAGAGAAGAGCCGAGGAGACCCAATTTTTTTTTTAGTTTTTCGCTAGCAACGTTCTTCAATCAACGAGGTTCTGGAAAGGTGAAGCGTCGGGATCGTCAGCGATCTACTTTACTAGCCGGTTCGCCGCCTTCAAAACTAACATGGTAAAAAATAATTTCGTAAAACCGGATAAGTGCCGAACTCATTTGTTAAAATTTAAATATAAAAAAAATATTCTACGTGGATCTTTTTCGAAGGCATCAAAGATTTATTTTACAATGATTTAGGGATATTCCATCGCCTAACGTGACCCGCCGATCTTGACCCGTTTGCGAGCTAATCGCGCATAGTCACGGTTAATCGCGATTCGAGCACGGGCTTGCGAGTTGAAAATCGCTTCGGCGAACATAATGCATCCAAGCTCTCCGGCTCGTCGCCCGGTCAGAATAGAGAAGTTTGCTGATCATTCGAGAAGTATAAGCAACGCTCCGAACTGCCGTCGGGTTGTAAGCTTTTAAACCCTGATGCCAGAAAGTCGGATCCAACGTAGTCCGCGCAACAGGTCGAATTAAGCTATGCAGTGTCGTGAAACGGAATTCGAAGTTACGAGCTGCACCGGATCGATGAATGGAAAATATGGTTTACCCGAAGAACGTTCACTAACGCTTAATTTAACTTTGTCACGTAAGAAAAAAATTGATCTATGAATTTATTTGTTTAAAATTTATTAGTTTATTAATTCGTTTAATAGTTATTTTTTTATTGGGTCGAACACTTTTTATACCGCACCCGAGATTTCACGGTGTTGAATAATTCCCCGGGGGGATTTCTCACGTGAGAGAAAATAATAATAAAGAAGAACACACGTCGGATGCCCCTGAGGTGTAACGCGCACCGTGTTACGGAGGAACGAGGTGCGAGGTCAGGGTCTGGCTGACGCGCCGTGCGCCGCGATTAAATCGCTAGATACAAGAAAGAATACAGAGTGGAAAACGCGTGCGAAAACACGATTGCTCGACCGTAGGTGTATTATCGTCGGGGCCCTGAATTCTCAAAAGCCCAGAATAATTGTCAGGCGGCGCAGGCCTCCGCTAAACGCTGTACAAACCGCGCGCGAGAATACCGAATTGTTTGATTCGTGGCATTTTCGTAATAGCCGCGGTACACGTTTCTCACGCGATAGAACAATTATTCACTCAACAAATAAAAGCCGATGCAATGTTTTTATCTATAGCATCAGAAGATCGCGCGATCCGAATCTACAGCGGCGAAGTCTTTAATCCTGTATATTCGTTTATCCTATTTTCAAGCTGATTTTCATCATATTTTTCTTTCTATTCGGAATTCGCTTTTTTATCCACAATGGGTTGTACAATAAGAGTCGAAAAAAATGTGTTTTTCTAACAGAACGATTATTTTTCCTGTACCCGCTTTATTTTTAAAATATTTTGTCGCTACATGAAGCATTTTTAATAATTACGGAGTAAATTTTTTGTTAAGATTCAGTGGTTGATACGATTCAATGTTAAAATCATCATCGAACTATACGTAATGAAAAAAAAGTTTGGTAAAAATGAAGATTCTCGAACGTTAAGTTGCCGATTTTTTTTTTCTATTGTCAAGCTGTAATTTCGATATGTCGGCTCGCGCTCGAACAAACATTTGCCTAGGCGACAACGGGCGCCAAGTGCTTTCACGCGACGGCCCAGGCCCAAGATGTGTTGCCCTGGAAATACATGCATTTCTCGGCACATAGCTCGACCCACATGGCTGCGAGACATGTGCCGGGAATACGAGGCACGCACGAGCGTCTCTCGTTAAAATATTTCGGCGGTCGCGCACGAGACTCCACAGAATTTTCGGGGATGACATATACCCAAATACTAGACGCGTGAACCACGTGGCACACGAGATGCCTGACGTTTTAACGCTTCCGCACGCTCGTTACGCGACCAACGATTTTCACATTCTGTTGCCTCAGCAATTGCAGACTCGGCGCTCCGTAAACGGAAAACCGGGCCGCGAGTTTCAATTTTTTGAGTAAAAACGAAATGTGTTAATGGTCTGTGCCGAAGTTTTAAATTTTTAAGCGTTCGATTAGACCAAGACGTATTACCGGAACGGTTGAAACATTATTTCTCCAATAATTTTTTAAATAGTATTTTTCGTTACGATTATTGGACTCCGATAATTTTGTTCGTCGATCGCGTACCCTAGATCCGTTCTGTAGTCCCATAATTCAGTGTCCTTCCCTCGTCCATGACCCGCTCTTTCCCGACTCCCCGCATCATGCTCCGGTTCGTCATCATTAACGCGGCGCTGGGGCATAAAGCCTGTGCGACGGAATTTACGCTTACCGATGTATAAAATTACATATGTATCTGAGGACATGTGTTCACGCGGACGGAGCGGGGATGCTGATGGATGCGGCTAATACGTACGCTAAACGGAGAAACGTCGAGATGGTGAGCAGTGCGCATGCGCTCGCGGTCTGCTGACGATAATAATTCACCGCGCATAATCTCAGCGACGGTGATAGGCGAGGAGACTAATAAACGAATGACCGACGAAGTCCGAACCATTCGCATAGAAACGACGCATCTGCGGCGAATGCAATCTTCGGATTAACTACACGAGCAGTTCCATGAGATACCGTACGGTCCTCCATCGAGATCGTCACGAGAATGACCGACATAAAACATTAAATACAAAAAAATCTTTTAAAGAATTCATGACTTTTTTTTAATCGTTCAGTTACCCGCAAAGACGGTACAAGAAATGTGAAGAAGACGAGAAGCGAAAAACGTTACGGATGGAAAATCCCGACTTATGCAAGAAATTCATAAAGCGCGGTGTAAATCGTCCCGCGCTCTGCGTTGCTTGTTATTGCAGGGGATAAGGCGAGGAGACCAATAAAGGAATGAGTGACGAGCCCTGAACCATTCGCATGAAAGCGACGTATTTACGGCGAATGCAATCTTCGGATTTACTGCATGAGAAAATGCAGGAAATAGTGTGCGCTCTTCCATCAAGACTGTCACGATACCGACATGGAGCATAGAATATAAAAAAAAAATAATCACATTTAAGTGAATGTATTCCATTTATTCTGTATGCCGAGTAATTTGTCGAGCAATTTCTTTTCATTAGTTCGTTTATAACATTTGATGATTATTATTGTGCAAAATTCATCTTATTGATACATTTGATAAGCATGAATTGGAGACTTTTATGTCATCGAGAAATACTCGCTTCTCGATGGAATGAAATTTTTCTCTTATTAGTATCGAATTTATGCGAAATAAGCGCAAAGCGACCTAGCTAACTTAAATCATCGCCTACGTGCTTTGTATTGCTCGTTATTATAGAGGATAAGGCGAGAGGTTCATGAAGAAACGGAGGGGAGGCGAAACATCGCTGCCATCCTCAACATTCGCTTTATGAATGAATAAATTTTTCTCCGAGCCATATTTGCGCCGTCCTCGGATATGAAACTGCTCCCTCGTTGGCGCTGGGCCATGCATATAGCTATGCTACCCGGTAGTGTTGAAGCGACGATTTCACGGCCCCTCGGCTGGAAAGATCTCGGCGAGACGAGAAAGAAGTGCCCGTGGAACGGCTATGAGGCGACGATGAAAACGTGCGAAACCGTTGGAACGGCGAACGGAGCAGCTTGGGTACGAAACGAATGGTCTCTTTTACCGGGTCGGACAGCTACTACCAAACTTCTGCCTATGAAGTTTCTCATCATACCTTATTTTCTCTTTAACCTTCCGTCGATCGAAAATACTATTTTCGTTTTCCCCCTGAGACTTGATGAATGGTTCGTTTTCGTTTCCGCAACATTTTGCTTCTACCAATAACCTAATCGTTTCTTTTTTCATTTTTAAAAATAATTGCACAGCTTTTGTGGTACATTTTTTCTGCCGAAATCCAGACAACAAGGTTACAAACGTTTTTTCTGAAATTCACAAACATTTCCATTAAGACTTAAGATTTTACAGTGCAATTGCAACGCGCCTGTGGCTAAAATTTAAGAAAAAGTTTGTGTAAAAAAGTTTTCAATACCCTTGAGTAATTTTTTTTTTTAAGTTTGCAGTGTATTTATTGAGATTCTAGATGACATTGTTTTTTGCTCAAAACTAATGCTTTCCTTATGCCAGCAGTACCATAGGGACAAATTTGCAGGAGTCTCTATTGGACAATTTCGATCACGATATTATCAACGTTGGAACGATTTTCTTACGGCGCTACTACGAGTGCAATTAGCAATTAAGTAATCGCACATAACACTGACTCAGTTAACGGCGAAACAAGGAAACTCTCCTGACCTCCATCTCGTGCAATTACGGAACGCCGTGCGCAGGCTGGCTTATCGATATTCCAATATCGTTATGACCAAAGCCCATTACAGTGTTTCATGATTTATGCAACCGGTTTGCGAGAGGAAACGCGCTATCGTGCGTGGACAAGTTCGCCCTGCCGATCCATCCACGTCGAAGAGCTTCGATCCTGATCGATCGGGGCTCGACACTATCGTGAATGACGCTGCATCGGCCTGGGCGATAGCCTGGAAACTCCGCTCGTTTATCCGAAACGAATACGAAGCTTCTGCTCCCCGAATACGTTCGGCATGTCATTATTCATTCGGTCGCGCATTTATGCTGGAAACGTAAACAGGATGGGATGACATGGTGTTTTTTGCTCTCGAATAATTTGAATGAGTTCAGTTCGATTTTCATCATTTTTTAAAATTCTTTGTATTCATTATAACGTTTACCTTATGACGGCAGAAAGAAGAAAAATGCGACTGTGCGGCAAAATTGGATTTTCGTTTGAACGTAAGTACGACATCGCCGCTTCGATGAAAACCTTGATCGATGTAGAGAGAAATCGACTAGACGGTAATTTAACAGTCCGAGTGCACTCCCTCCGGATAACGACGTATGACAACTAATCCTCCCCGCGACTGCTGGAACGATCCAATATCCTGTTCGCGGATACGTTTACACCAACGTATGCAATGCGCTGCGTTGCACGAAAGTGGATTCGAGTACACATTCGAAGAAGCATGGGAATGCAGGAAATCGCAACTGCCCGAAGCTACTGCGAAGAAACGAACTCATTCCCCTCATGCACAATCGGAATAATCGACGTACTTTTTTTCAGAAATCGAATGGACCTAGTTGGTCGTCTGCAGACGTACAGACGGAAGCGCTGATAATTGCCGTTCGATCGTCAATCTCCTCAACAAGACTCAAATTTTTCTCTTCTTCCGAAAGATTAAAATCGAGGCTCGCAGTTTCATTAAAAAAAAAAGGGGGGATCCAAAAACTCTTTTTCTCCCAAGGAACTTGATACAAAAGTGTCTTCGAAGTATAATAAAACTTCGCTTTACCGATAAAGACAACTCTGAATTGACGCTCTCTTCCATGCCGCAAGAGGCGCGACAACCGCAGGGGGCGCGAAATTCAAAAGTCCTGACGATCAAACTATCTCTATCTAATTTTATTCGTACTTTTATCTCCATGATTTCACAACCCAGGTCCTAATGTACAATAAAAGCATTTTAAGTAAGTCTACAGCTTCGAGTCAGGGTATCAGGTCAGACGGAACAGTGCCTCGAAACGTAGTGACACAATCCAGCGCGGCGGGGGATATAAAAAGAGGAGAAGGGACTCAAAGAGGGATATGGGAAAGACAATGGCAGCGGAGCGACAACGCAGTTCTGACGTGGATCGGTCGAGAGCGCACGAGATTGCGCGGGTCGCGAGAACCAGCGGCGCAGCAGAGTGGCGGGAATCGTGGTACCGAGGGCATAGCGACGAAAAGCACCCTTCCCGTCGCTACCCCCGCGTTATCGATCGCGACTTCCGACCCCGCGTCTCACATCCCCTCGCGAGAACCCGACCTCTTCCTCCCTTTGTCCCCACAGCCCAACTTCCACGAGATTCAACCCGACTCGGCCAACTTCTGCTAACGTTTCACAATTTTTCACGCATCGTTATCTTTCCTCTATACGACTCTCGTACGGAAATACCGAATCTCATATGCCACTTTAATTTAAACTTTAATCCCAAATTACCGGCTCGCGAGAGAATCGGATTAAGTTGGAAACCGAAACAAGGTAACTTCAAAGCTGCGTTTAAGTGCCCTAAGATTTTTCACGCTCAAAGTGTAACAGCTGCGTGAAAGTGTCTTAATCTAGACTCTGTACCTTAGAACACGCTGCCATAGCAAATCTTTTATGTCAGTACAGTGACAGCAGAAGTTACTGTTGTGTTAACGAAGAATATTTGTTATCACCGTAAATTATACGGAGGAAAATAGTTGTCTGACAAAATGTAATTTGTTAATAATGTTCGATATTCGACACATGTTAGTGGACATCCAATGTTCACAGTCAGTAATCCAAGTAGCTCCGGCACCGCGAAGCAAACCTGGAGAACCGACTGTTACCGACACCCACAAGATACAGTTAACGTTGCATAAATATATATCATAAATCAAAAATAGTTGGCCACGATTTTATTAAGCATAGCAGTCGATACGACGTTAAATAAAGACTAACAACTAAAACGAAAACTTTTTGTCCGACTATTGTCGGTGTTGGTTTTCGGTCCGAGCTTCGTTTATCCAAGAAACGGAAGAAGCTTCGCCGCGTATTGCGGATCCCTTTCCCCTTGTTTTTTTTTCCTTCGCGAGTTCCCGGGATGATCGATCGTCTCGATGAGTCATTCGCGAGGGCTGCGTGCATGCACGAGAATTTCAGACGGGCTGAAGGGTGGTCCTCATCTACACAGAGACGACATAGTAATACCGCATTCGACGGAGCCTGCAGGCTCGCCAAGGGTACGGAGCTTCCTCCGTCTCTTGCCGCCTCCCTTTCGCTTGTCGAAAGAAAAATTAAGAGCAGTGGATGAAGAGAGAGTCGGGCACCCTCGGGACACACGGACTCGGCAGTACCGTATAGAAATTCACGGTACGACATCTCAAAGGCCTCCAGCCTTCGAATTACTCGCAATGTAGACAGGAATATTGCCTAAAAAAGAATACTACCCGGGTCGATCGGAACTTAAAACCCCGGAATATCTTTACAACTATCAAAAATCAATATTTTCCTTAATTCAAAAGACCTTAAAAAAACCTGACAGTCCATAAAGTAAATATTAAAGTACACTTATCATCCGAATACAACAAACAAGTCCAACACCTCTATCGATGTGTGAATCCACAATATACCCGTGAGAAATAGATAATAAAAAAATATATATACATATAGTGCCACTGCTATATTTTTGTTTACATTGATCGATAAGATAGGCGGCGATAAGAGACGTTCTGAGGTCCGGATCTTCTTGTCCGACGTCGTCGCAGCCATACACAGCGACCGTATTCTAGCGATCATGTGGGCGCTCATGTATGCACACCCGTCCCTCGGACCGCCCATACTAAAAAGCCGAACCGGCGTCTCCGGCGCCGGATAACGGCTTTGTATGCGCGCCCATAATGCTCCGGTTCTATGCCGGTGTGCGTTTCTCTCAGCTTCTGATGTTCCTCATATTTCTTCCCGGCACCCAACGCCGATGGTCCGAACAGCGTCCGCCGGTAACTCGGCCGGACCGTCTGGCTACATGCGACTATAAAACACCATACAACCAAAATAGACTCGTCTTGCAAATCGTACTATTGCGCTGCTCCGTTGCAGTTTCTACATTGTCGCTGATCCTATCATTCGAAAGCGAAGTAGAAACGAACGAACACGCATGGGGAAAACTGGGTTCGTGATAGCGATACGTTTCCTACGATCCGAGCAGGGAAACCCTCTGTGGACGTGCTTCGCTTGTAACCGGAGAGATCTTTCAACGTACTTGAGGACGAAGCTTTCACGGGAAATGACTCGAGATGCGCTTACACAGATACACACGTGAGAATGTGGAAAAAATCAAAGGGAATCGACAAAGGGCTCGGGGAGCAATGAGAGCAGCGAAGATAAGGAAAAAATGGGTCTGGCGAAGCTGGGCGCGAGTGAAGCGATCCGGGCGCCATCGCAGCGACGCCCCGCGGCCTAACTGAGACACGAAGTTGGATTTTGTTTTTAATGGCGTCTGGAATATTCCGATGGTACATGTGATTTTTTTTTTTTTAAACGTCAATGTTAATGGGTGCTTGGATGAAATTGAATATATTTACTTGTTAACTTGAATTTATCTTTGAAAAAAGGCCGAAGGGAAATCCAATTCCGACAAGGAAATAATTTCCGTTTTTCGACGAAAGCCGATAGACGATTAATTGGTATGAAACCGAATGCGTTTCAAAATTCCGAGGGGAATGAAGACTCCGCTACGCGATCGCGAGACAGGTGCATGGTCAGGCTCGAGCAAAAGGTGCGGACCAAGCGAGACTGGCATGAATGGTAAACAAGGCAATCGCGTGTTGGACAAAAAAGAAGCATACCTATCTCGGATTACGAGGCTTTCAAATGATACAAGACCAGTAAAAAATAAATAAATGAGATGATGACGAGAAGTATAACGTTTGACCAGAAGGAAGCAGAATTCCCATCTATCTCGAGCGCGGACGGGTGCAAGAAATAAAAATAAAAATGGTAGCTATTTCTTGTATACTTATGATAATGAATGGATAATCGTTAGTGGAACGACGAGTTTAATATGCAAAAAAATACAAGTTGGCCGGCCACACGCTGGGTAGAGACAGGTGGCGATGCCGCCGCAATGCCCGCGGCTGGAGGGCCTCGGAGACTGCACACGTGCAGTCTCGTGCAGTCTGCAACGGGCAACAGAAACTGCGAAATGCCAACATAGAAGCACCGGGCGCACCCAGGAAGCAACTTATCTCTCTCGTGTATCTCTACAATTCCGTTCTCCGTCGCTCTTCGGTCCTCGTCCCTTTCTCCACAAAGATCTTCCAAGGAGTGTCTCGACGATCGGTAGTTGACGGTGAAAAAAAAGTGCACGAAACGACGATGTTTCCGGATACCGGAAAATTAAATAAATTTTCTTCTTCTCGTCACGAACAATAATTTTTTTCCTATCGGATGGTAAAAATCGACAAAAGCGTGACACGACCGATCCTTCTACTTGCGTCGCGCTCTCGATCGAGTTGCGTCTCTCGATTTATCCGAGCCGAAGAAACCGTTGAACGTCTATTACTGTACGAATGGCGATACGTGGCGGCAAGTTTCGTGCCCAAGCTAGCGGTACGCGATCGAGAGTTCACGCTTGGGGTCTCAAAGGCGGGCGAGATCGAACGGGATAAACGGAAGCGAGTTCTATCGAGATGAAAAGCTATCGAGTTCTGACCGTGAATTTTTGTCAACTCGGTAATTCTTTTCGTGCAAAGATAAAAGTAACAATCGTTTATTTGAATGATTGTTAAATAAATGATTTTATAGATTTGTTTAAATGATTTTATAGATCCAAGTACTTTACCTTGAGTTCGTACCGATTGAGATATTTTTCGTTGTCGATACTTGACTTCGCAGCTCGGATATTGAGGCTCTCCCTCGGTCGACCGGCCTTCCCGGACTCTCGGGGGCATGTTGAAAATATCCACCCATCGCTTACGAGCTATTGAACGAAATCTATTATCGCACGTCTATAAAGCACGGAGAACCCATATCGACAGCCAGAATCTGGTGTGAGCGGTTCGACGGCTTAGCTATCCATGGGAAAACGTTATATTCGCTATGCTATAGAATGGATTTATATGCATATATTGAATCGAAGAACGGACAATTCCATTGTATAATTGTCAGTCATACATTATTCCCGAGCTCTCATAGAGTCCCGGAAACGAGACCTTGCTTCAAATAACCATGCAGACGTTCGTCGGCTGCAGTTCGTGTCCCCAATAAACTGGAAGTCCCGTTTTCGAAACAAAGGGCAATAAAATTTATCGATCACCGCGCGCCGGTATGGAAAATTAAATTCTGAACAACCGAAACTGAAATTGGACAAGTTGAGCAAAGTTTCGAGCCTGTTAATCTTTAATTGGTCAAACCGCCCGAGACCATGGCGAATCCGTACGGAAAGCGTGCACACCGCCCGTGGCGCCTCGCCACGGAGACTCGGATAATCACGTGTGATTTACTTTTCGCACTCGCGTCGACCAACCTACCAGACTAATGAAATCCAAACTTGTGCTACCTTCGAGAATGTTCATTTTTGGCAATGGCAAATGCTGACTTTATTCGTTCGGAAATTCATGAAATCATGCATTTCCAATCGAATAAATTCATGTGGTAAAACAAATTTCCCACTAACCGACACGTTAAACAAATGGTCAATTACTAGGACTTTTATCGTAATGCAGATTTCACCGCGCGAGCGGTCACGGAAGAAGTATACCGAATTTTCGAAAGAGTCATCCGGTCTTGTGTGGCCATAGAAGCAAGGTAATGGGGCTTTTCTGATGTCTACTATGATCGTATTGGTGAGTCATCGGGATACCCGAAACACAATCTCCGGCCGGAAGGGCGGATGTACCATGGGAATATAAACTGGAAGGAGTATTTACGGGGGGTCCGAGAAACCGGCTCGGAGAAAGGAATCGAGATGTGAATCGATTCCCCCGGACGAGCGCCTGATTCCGACGACGACGAGGTTTTGTTCGTTTCTCCTTGACACGTTCCTGAAGGACCGGGTGGGGGGGGGGGGGGGGGGCGACGAAATTTTCCGGGTCGACGAACCTACAACAAAGCGACGCTTCTCGCTTCTAGCAATCGTCTTCCGTATATTGCCGAGTAGTGTACACACGCCTGCTACGATCCACTCCGGACGTTTAACGCTCCTCGCGAAACGCTGTTAGTGCATCGTTAACGCGGAGGCGCGTTAACATCCGCGCGATGAAACGAGCCCGACGTCTTTCGCCCTGACGCGCCCGAGCGACGGCGGTTGTAGAACGGTCGTTAGGAATTTTGACGCCTCTCGAATACGTCACTGGATCGAGGAGAATTTCACCCTAGTGTGACTTTCACATTTTTTAAATTAATTTATTTTTATTATCTCAATGCACTGTTGGAGATTATCGTCGATACAAGGTATGAAAATGCAGGCCGGTGGATCAATTTTAATTTAATTTAAATTACAATTAAATACGTGCGACTTCTAGCGTCGAAAAACCCACCAAGTTAAGGAGAAAGGTAAAAAAGTTTGTAACACATGAGCCAGACGGAACAAGAGAAAAATAAAATTAAAAAAAAGGAAAAATGTAAAAAGTCTCGTTGCATAACAGCGGTCACCGCGGTTGGCACAGTTCTCTTTCAGCACGCCGAGACGTTCGCGATATGTCTTCGTCTCGTAGCCGACCGCTACGCAGTAATAGATCTCTTCGCACTTGTGCACGCTACCGCATCTCCACAATAATGTGTACTCGAGTCCTATGCTATAAAATTCTATTGAGGAGAACACGGTACGCTCGCGTACGACTCGTCATTCAGTAGCTAAAAATAGAATTTTATGACGATAAACAATGCCCGGAAAATGCAAAACCCCGATTGTTCCGAGAATCGTTAGATTTTTATCGACGGAGATATTAAAGGGATATTTTCAAACCTCTCAAACGAACGCGACGGGACGGTAGATTTACGCGAGTCCGCGTCGCGAATCGTCAGTCGTGAGAAGAGACTCGCGCGCGCTGTTGACGGTTCTCGGTCAAAGGAGAAATATATGGAAGAACGGATAAAACGAGTTCGTACCGATGAAAGACCGAGCGCTGTATATATAAACGCCTAACCTTTAACCACCGAGAACACGGCGAATAAGTATAAAGGCGCACGTACGGTAGCGTGCACTTGTAAACCGCACAGGGAGAACAGACGGACAGAAGGATGAATGAGAGATGAAAGGAACTCGACGCCTTTTAGACGCGTGGGAGCCGCGCTGCGAAAATATTTCTCGATTATTTTCAATCGCTTATTTTCAATCGACTGCATCCTGTCCTTTGGTAATTATCCGTCGATAATCGTCTCGCTCGACTGACCACAAATATCATCGGTTCAACTGTTCAACGCAATGCGATAAATCGCCTACCACAAAGCGACAAAAAATAAATTGAAAAATCCTACGGTATCATAAGTTTTATATATATGAAAAATAATGTGCGTATTCTTGAAACGTAATACTACCCTGTCTATTTTTACTCGAATACAAAAGACCCGTTTTCTCGTGACTGTTTGTTTTCACTTTGCGCGACGAGCGCCTCGAGCTCGTCGTAGTTATTGGCACATCCACGAGGCTCCACTTAGTCACATAACATATTTTTTTGTTACTGCAACAAAGACTGTTCTGTTGTGGTAGCAAATCGTTCCAGACGAAAAATTTGCTATTATTTTCAATTCGTTATGCTAACACGATATTAAGAAACTTAATTCAATACTTCACCGAAAACAACGCTGTAACGACCATTTTTTGTTTTCCTGAATGCATAACCGAAATTTATACTTTAAAAATGTGGGAGGTAAATTTTTAAAAAGTACCTTGATTGAAACACCATAATGGAGCATTAGACCAAGATTGAAAAGATGAAAATGTATTATATTTATAAAGGATGTTTTATTCGGAAGAGGTTAGCTGCACAAACACTTACGGAGTGTAACGATCGTTAAACGTTGAAAGTGCAGGAAGCTTCAAGTGGCCTTCGTTACGGATATGTTTCGCGATGGCTCTCGAGCCGAGAGAACATCCAGATGTCAGTGAGAATAGTAGGGACACCGCTCTAATTGTACGTGCGATCGATAATTATCGAATCCGAGAGGCGCGAGCCATCCAGCTCGAGCCGTTGATCCGGCCGACCGCGGCCCGCACAGAAGTGGACGGTATAAATAATTTAATCTCTCGTCGGGTCTGGGAGCGCGAAGCCCGGCTCTCGAGGCAAATCGTCAAAGCAACCAGTTCTCCTACCATCTTCCTCTCGCCTACCCGGGTCTCGCCTCTTTGTCGTTATGCTCTTGTGTACTCGCGCACCCAGGAGCTAGGATACACGGGATGCTTTCGCGGCTGGAGTGTGTTGTGCGAGGGCACGCGAAACCAACAACGAAAATAGAACCTCATCGTGCCCGGTCCAGAATGTCCACTCTGGACCATAATCTTTTCTCTTTACCTCGTACTTTTTTTCGGCCTATGAACCTTCTCCGACAAGCAGCTCTTCGACAGCGCGAGTCTAATCACGTTGGAAATATTTATCGTGAATATATTTTTTTACCATTCTTAACTGGACGTTCATTTAGGTTTCAGGCAGACTATTTTCGATTTTTTTTTCCAGCAAAGCCACATGCAATTCCTCTCGAAATAAAACTCTAACTTTTAACGAACCACTCGAAGAAAAGAACGAAAAAAAAAATTAACGACATACGCTCTCGAGTATGGTCAAAATTCAAGATGGGACACAAGCCTGCGGAGGAAGCGATTCGGCAAGAAATAACAAGGGCGAAAGAATGGGTAAGAGCAAACTGAGCTCGAAACCAAGTCTCGTAAAAAAAATACCATATTTCCTGACGAAAGAAAATCGCCCGAAAATTGAACTATCCCAGAATACCAAGAAAAAAAGTAATAAAGAAGTTAAACTAATCCACTAATCTTTAAAGCAAAGTGCCCAGCCATAAAAAAATAACTCGATGACGACGGCAGAATCTCGAGGGTCTCTTCGGACTCGGGTAATGAGAAAAATATATAGATCATGGGATGAGAAAAGTATGTTCGAAGTGTGTATGGGGGGGGGATAGAACAAAAGAGGCAGAGAGCAACGTAGTAAAACAAAGGACCCCTACCCTGACTTGACTCGGGTAGTAATTGGCCAATTTTCATCTCACTCGCCGTCGCTCACTATGTCTTTCGCAACACCCCCCCCCCTTCTCTGCCACCTACCCGCCCCTAAGAGCTGCGTACGTCGTTCATTTTTTCTCTCCCTTTTCCACCATCTCACCGGTGCGAGTCCTATTCGACTTCGTTGTTCCGCTACGTTCCTTTGGACCGGGCTCCATTCGACCTTTTCTTCTACTCGTAAAATGTCTCCCGATCCTTGACTATCGTTTGCTCGGTAAGAGCGTCGAGGGCCACGGTCGTTAGGGCGCGAGAGATTGAATAGCCGGATAACCGTGGAGAACACCGAGGAAAAAGGATATAACGACACGAACACGGAGGATATACAGTGTATCGATGGCTCGGTAACACAAGGGCGTATGGTCGATGGGGAAGCGGATCAGTTGCGCCCTTCCGACAGCGGACCAACGATATCGACCATGAGCCCGGCACCCGATGTATCTAGGATTTATGATATCGCGATCGCGCTAGTGAGAGATATTTCACTCGATATCGAAACGAAATGACAAACGATCGTCATCGGATCGACGAATCGTATGCGTGAAGAGGATTTCGCCAAAACGATCGCTGTTGGAACCGAGAGTGGGTACGATCGTTGATCGGATCGTGTGTTGTGGGGAAACTCCTCAGGCGGAAACAGCCAACCTTCGATGTACGGACCACATTCGGATGTGCACAGTCGCAAAGTTTAAGCGCGCCGATCGAAGATTCCCAGCGAGCAATGGAGATTAATTCAATGGCTCTTCCGTCATTCGGTTCGGCTGGTGCAGCAACTGAGTCGAATGAGTCCAATGTAGTTTCCATACCGGGCCGGTATGGGCAAAGCGTCGGCCGGTACCGGTCCTGTGTCATTTTCACTACCATTCGTGGAAGTCGCAAACGGTCCAGTTACTTGGAACTTAAGATGGACGAAGTTCGATACAGGACGAATGATAAGTTTGCAGTCTGGAAGTTGTCGGGAAGATGTTGGATAGTTGGATGTCGAAGATTGCCGTCGCATGATCGCATGGAAATATGGACCAGGCCGTACCAACGAGAAGTCTACATCGACGACGCGAACAGCCTCGATAGCCACAACAAAGACCGAGCCACTCCTTCGGAAGTTGTCCCGGCGAACGACACGATATGTCTGAAGAACCGACGTCGAGCGGACAAGAACCATTGTGGAGTTCGATGTTACCGCCGACGACGCAATGGCCGCGACTTCACGAGGTTTTATGATTTTTCGAGTAGCCATACTAACGCCATCGTTCCTCTTTTTTTTTATTTCATCGCTGTTATTCATACGCGCATGCGTCAATGTGGGCGGCCCGAAGTCCGCACCCAACCATGCATAACAAACAACATCGCTTACGCAAGTCACGAAAATAAGACACGAGAAAAAAGGCAGCGTGGCTCTACAGTGTCGCGACGAAGTGCACGAGACGCTTACTTTGTTCGCTATGAAATTCATAGGGTGATTAATGATAGGGTGTTGGAATGAACGAACGGTCCGATTGGGGATGAATTTTCAGACGTGTTAAACGTTTCGAGGATAATACTTGATTATAGCTGTGTGAACTCAACACGTGGCTTTAAAAAAATTGATTTTTTATTGGGTGATTCTGTAAGAATTTTGTATGTAGTTCATTTGAGTAGGAAATTGTTCGCTTGTGACTGAATTTGGAAATTTTGCAATCTGTCGGTCGATTTCGATGGAGAATCTTTTGTACTTTATTGTAATGGAATTTCCCTTTATAGTCTGGTGTGAGAATAATGCAGAGGAAAATTTATGGACCGAAGAAGTTTAACCAAAAGGTCACGTGGTTATTTTTTCGTTTTCCTCTCGTTGTCGGGTGTTGCCTGCGTATTTGATTGTTGTTGTGTTCCAATCAAAAGATCAAAGTTAAGCTCGTTTGTAGAATCGTCCGAGTGGAATGACCTGTGCATACCTTTTGTTTTAGTCGTTTATAAAACGCGGTCTAATAAAAAAAAGAATATTTACTCGGATATGTCGAATGCTTTTTGGGAGCTTCGCGTGCGCGCCATTGTTTTCGCACAAGAAATCCCGGGGCCATGCGCCATTCTGTAGAATACAATTCTGACGCAGAGTGAGATTAAAGAGAAGCATTGAAAAATGGACGGGTGAAAAAAAATACAAACAAAAACAGATGTTTTTTGAACGAACTGTACCCCAACGGTTGGTCCGGTCGAACTCATTCTACTCGGCTGCTCGGTGAAAAAAAAGGAGGTGGCCGGTTCAGTGTGCTGCTGGTATACTATAGTGACGAATTTAAGTGCTCCGCGCTATTCAAACCTCCCTTTCTCGTGCACGGCTAGAACCCGTTCGGATACATATATCTCCATTCATGTTTATATACGTGCCTCGTCGCGGAAAAAAAGAACGCGGCAGGAACAAAGGAGAACATTATTTTTTTGAATTTCTCGGGCCTTTGAATGTCCTGATATTCCGTTCGAATGTGCACTTCGAGGACCCACATGATGACGAGCGAACATATTAACTTTCATCCCTCAATTCTCGCCGCTGTCAACTCTTCAGTGAAATCAACACTTTAGAACGATAAGCACTAAAATTTTGACAACATGAAAAATTCCTCTCACCAGATCCCGACTAGGTTGATAAAACGAACAGTAATTCATTATTTCGATTTTTTCGAACCTTCTTTTTCAGAGAGGGTTCAACTGTTCGAACGAAAAATAAATAATTCCGAATATGGATAACAATTTTATCGCTATTATTCTGGTTAAAAAAATATAAATATATTTACGACAAGAGGAATACTTCGAGTCGTGAAATAATGTTTTATGTTATCCGAGTAATGAATTTCTATGCGGGCGTTAAAAACGGCTTCCGTATCGGTTTGTAGCCGTGGGGGTTTGAGAAATTCAAGCCTAACAGCACAAACGCGCGCGCTCGGCGATGAAAATAAATTTTCATACGGAAACTGAGAAACTGGTGCGGGATCGGAAACTAGGCCAATTATACCTCGTCAAACGTGTGCCGGCGTGTGCATTCTCTCGTGTAGACGGAGCGACGACAGAAATTAAATCGATGACGAGAAGAAAAGCCTCGCCTACCGGAATCGGCCTTGATCGTTCGCTCGATCGTTACGCGATAATCCTATTAGCAGCCTCGAAACGAGCATAAAGATCGGCACAGTACCGAATGAACTTTACGCGTTATAACTATACCGGCAGCGATAGTCGATGAACGCTGATCTGAGCTCCCGCCTGTCTGCACCAACGACGTCCAGTTTTACGCTATAACGCACTCCGCGCGAAACCGAGAAAACACGAGAGAGCAAAGAGCCTCGCTATAATGCCTCGTATAAGCAGAACGATTCCGCAAGAATGCACAGACGGACTGGGGACAGCGCAGTTATTGTACGGGAATCCGCTCACCCGATTTCACGAACTTCAGTCGAGTTTCAAAAATTCTAAAAATTGAAACTTTCACATCGCTTTTACATAAAATTTGACAAATAAAATGTTTATATTCCTGTCCCATGTTTCTTTACAGCAGAATTCACTGCTTCCTCATTTCGAACATTCAAGCCGACGAAAAATGCGAAAATAATTTTTTATCCAATCAACCTTTCTTTTTTTCTTAAAACAAGTCGTGAAAAACGCTCCTTTACTTCGTCGGTTGCTAATCGCATAGGGATTGAAAATTCGTCTCGGCAAGATAAGATCGTCAAAGAAAAAAAAATTAATATCTTTCTAAAAAAAAAAAAAAGAAATACCGATAACATCCAATTCGTTGTTGCAGATGAAAGGCTGAGTCGGGTGCGTCGACCCACGACGAGGAGTCTCGCGAACGTGTCGGGACTCAAACTGGGACACGCTTCGCCTCCGCAGATCCCAATTGATAGCCGGTTAGTATACGATTATTGAAATCCGAAGGCGGCTCTGCGAGAGCGTTATTACACTTGCGACGATTATCAGTTCAGGAAGGCGGCTCGGATAGGTTCGTGTGTACACAATTCCGCGGTGATTTCGAAGCCGTGTGCCGTAGGCTCGGTTATCCGACCTTCGCTCGTCCAGATTACACACGGCAGTCCGGTGTCCGAACCGAACGCGCCGGCAGGTTCGCGTTGATAGTTACGGTATACAAGCGGTTCTGCGCACTCGGGGCTTTACGACGACAATTTGTCAGGGTCCGATAGCGGCACCCACGTGACACACTATCGGCCCGAACTTCGTTTCCACCTAACGACAGGCCGGGCAGCTTCGAAGCTCGCCGCTTCTCTCCCACTCGATAAATCGGTAAACAATTCTCGGCGTAACACAATTTCCCGACTCGTTAGATTCGGGCCAAAAAATGAAACGAAAATAAGAATAACAATAAGACCAAGTTTAAAATTTTATTTGTTTTTTTTTTCAATTTTTTTTTCTATCCATGAGGATTTCTACCCATCGCTAGTGCGAAGCTCGTACCCGTGCGAGTGACGGGCGAGCTGTGGCTTTGATGGTCCAATTTCCGGGAAATATTTGGGGCGAGTGAATCGTCGAAGCGAAAAACAGGAGTCATTTTTTTCACGCACCTCCAGCAGTTTCGATTACGAAATGGGTGAGAGCTCTCTGGTGTTCGATTACTGCACTAAATGCACACCTCGTCGTACACGCAGCAGAAGAGCTCCCGGTGAATACGAACTACTCGTCGAGCCCTTGTCTTTATAATAATAATTCTATTATTATTATATACACCGAGGTAAAAGCTCCCTGGGAGCATTGTAAGTATTTTCCTGGCGTATGTGCTCGGTAAAAAGGGGGGAGATGAGGGTGAAGTGGTCGATAACAAAAAGAAATACACTGTCCAACGGACACGATAAAAATGATTAATAGCGCCGGTGTGTTCGCAACGCCCGTTCACGTCCGAGTGCGACCGGAAACACTCGTGCGTAGCTTCGCATTCCTCTCACTCTCCTCGGACATATTGTAAGCGAATATTGAACAAATTGACCGATAACAGACATAACAGCAGTAAATGAAAAATCCTCAAAGCAGAAAAACCAATTCCCAAGTTGAAATCTATTCAGTCGTTAATCGTTTTTTGTACTATCTTTATTATCGTCTTTATTTATTTATTTATTTTTTCACTAACCAGGTCGTACGTGAGGAAATTCAGTGCCTCGAAACGAGAGCGCAAAGTCCAATACGAGTCACAAAGAACGCAGCGTTCGAAAAGTAGAGAGGAATGGATTTGAAAAAAATTATCTCGATTAAGGCGTATCGTGTCGTGTAGCAATCGATGTTCACATGCGTTATCGCACAGTCTGCTTCGCGACAATTTCCAGGAAATTTAACCAACGAATTTAACTGAGGCGAGAGCAAGACGAGGTTGAACTATCGTTATTGATTTTCAGTGTTCCTTCAGCCGGAGCTCTGTTTCCACCGGCAAATGGATATTTATATAACTCGCACGGCAACCTAAAGTGATCAGACGTAAAAAAAAAAAAAGAAATTGAGAAAAATACAATAAAAAGTCGTTGAATTTGATTGACGTTATTCGGAACGATACGACGCGTCGTTTACGATAATTGACGGATCGGTCGCGACAAACGTCGCGAGAACATTTTCGTTCAAAAAATTCACCCGACGTTCGGGTTTCTCGCTATGTTCTTGCAGTTGCGAGCTCTGATACCATCGTTAATACCTCGCTGACCAGCCGATAATCAGTCTCGATGAAGAGTTTCAAACGAAATAGATCTACTCGTCGTTTAGAATATTTCGTATCATTAAAAACCACAAAAATGCCTTTAAAAAAATCCATTTCAATCAAGCTATTCTGCATTTCGGATATTTCATACCTGTTACTCGCACGAGAACCTGAAAATAAATTTAGCAAATCACTACGTTCATATACACAAAAAGCCACGTGGAAATAAAGTATATCTGAATTACTGCAAATATACAACAACAAAAATTGTCAAGTAAATAAATATATCTTACATGTTAAAAAAAAATCGATTTTTTATCGGGTTTTTTCCTCGACGGAAATCCGTTGACTCCAGTTGGCAAACACACGTACGATCGTGTGCAAACGTCGTTTCTTTGAGTCGTCTCGAATAAATTTCTCGGACAATGTTGTCCGATGAGCTACGCGATTGTTCGTTACGATTAACGTACAAACACATCGGAGACACGAAAACGACGTTGAAAGGTCGATCGACGAGTCGAGCTGGCGCATCAATTCGACAATTGTACGTCGAACAATAAACGAAAACTCACGTACAACGTTGAACAAGGCATTTAGGTTATTGTCTGTGTATTACCGAGTTAAACGACGTCACACGCGCGAACATTACGCAATAGGAATATTAACAACCAAGCGCGCGACACCGAAGTGAGACGTGAATGTGTAACGCGCGACTGGCGGGACGAAGAATCCTATGTGACATATATAGTACGCGGGTTCGGGGTCGAATGTTTTTTCGCCCACGTAGCTAAAATATGTACGTGTACGCACGCGTACGGAACAATTCTCTTTTCATCCAATAAGTTAAATCGTCAGCTACGGATTTCAAGGTGAGGCTGATAAATAAAAAATAATTCAATTAAATATTACAAAAAATGTAAGATCTCGTTAAAAACTGCGATATATGTGCTTGAGATTTTATTTTGGTATTTTTAACACCTTATTTTCTAATTTTTTTTTTCTTATGAAATAATTTTTTCGAGAGCAATTAAATCAATAAATTATATGTTCCATTGATAATTCAGGGGGAAAGTTTTTCATTTAATGTCCATTCGCAGTGGATCGTTCGCACAAATTTACATGTAAGAGAATTTGAATTTATTGGGTACAGAGCGCGTTACACTTGGTAGCGCGGCAGGCGAGACCGTTGCAGAATTGCAGATTGAATCTTCCACTGTCGGAAAACTCAACAACAGGTGTGTACGCGGAGCCCGTAGCGAACGATAGCTCTCGCGTACTCGAACGAACCGACGTCGAAGGCAGCAACGATTAGCCGGAATATGAGAGAGAACGAAAAAAAAAAGTCCCCAGTGTGTTTGCCAACAAAGTTCTTCCGGTCCACGCCGAGGGATTTTCTCGAGTTAGACTTCAAAGCTTTACGCCCATACGTGAACAGCGCAGCGTTCGCGAAACCACGTGATGTTTTTGGTATTGGTACAAAATCAGATGATTTTTCATTATTTTTACCGATACATCGATAAATTGACACAGATTTTTTTTTTTCAACTATCAATGTAATCGCGTACATTGTGCACATTTTTCAGAGCTCATGAATTGACAAATTGAAGAACAAACGAGGAAATAACGCGAGTGAAGTGGCTGTTTTTTTTTTTTTTAATTGCCCAACTTTTACCAGACTCTTCAATGACCAATGAAACATTTTATCTAAGAAAAATCATTTTGCCACATTTTTTGAAACTTTTACAACGATCGATTAAGTAATCGCGTACTTGACATTATTGCGCACATTTTTTTTTTCAAGGACTCGTGAACAGCCGAATCGAAGAATAAACGGGTAAATCACTTCGCTGCCGTGGGACAAATTCTGCCCACGCTGCTCCTTTGGTAACCGCAACATTACGCATTTTATATATACATATATATATATATATATATATATATAATTCGTAATGTTGTGGTATTAATATTATATATATATTTATATGTATACTACAGTAATATACAGCATACTACTATATTCCACGCGACAAATTGGCACGGACGCACCGTGAGGAGGGCTCGGTGCGTGACCGTGACGACGTTTCAAAGTCCCACGGCCACCGGCGTGCACTCGATCTTCCCGCAATGCGCGCGCGTCAAATTCTTACTTAAGTCTTTTTTTTACGCTGGTAACACCCTCTCGAAAATCGTTTTCATTTTAATCTCTCATTACCAACGTCCCAGCAGGAAAAAAAAATGTACTCTTGTTTCTGGTAGCAAGATAAAATTTAAATGCAAAGGTTGAGAAAAGTTTATGCGCCGTGCAAAATGAAATCGTTTCCATTTTAATGCCGTGTTGCCGGCTCCCCGACGAGCAATCGAATTAGTTACTATTTTGTTTTTTTTTACCGAAAAATAAAATAAAAACGAAGAGATTGCGCGACAGATATATTTGGTTTTCCGGTTGATGGAATATATTTTTATGAAGGAATATATTATTTTCTGTACAAATATTCGTGAATAGGCGATAGAAAACTTACCAGCAGTTTGAGAATTCGAGATACGATCGGTAGGGAAACAAAGACAAAGCGGCAGCGTCGAGATTTTCAGGAGCGCGCGAAATTCCAAGCGCAGATAATCCACAGTACGATAAACTTAAAAACCGATTTTTATAATTTTGTGAAGAAACAATAACAGAGACGCGCACCCGTCGCGCTCGTAACTTTCGGTACGCCGGACACTTTCGCGAAGCACAATCGAACGGCTAGTTAACGCGTTTCCAATAGCTGCTGCTTTGTTTGCGCGCCAAGCTAACCTCACACTCACGCTCTTCCTATGGCAAACTCGTAGCTGTCGCGCCCGTCACTCTGGCCTCACAGCTATCGCGCTTTTCACTCTCACGACAATAAAAAAAACACACACTTTTACCCACACGCGACCATTACATTTTTCGCTACTTTCTAAAAGATGCTTTAGCGACTTGTTGATTTCCCCGCGACCGTTTTACATTTGGCGCTTTCTTCTGAAAACTGCTCGCTCGACTTGTTGATTTCCCTAGCAACCGTTGCTATGGCCTTCAAATTTGCCGCTCCTCAGAATTATTTACTCTATTCGTTGATTTCCCTTGCAACCGTTACTATGACCGTCGAATTTTGCGTTCCTTCCGAGAATCGCTGACTGACTTGTTAATTTCCGTAGCAACGGTGGTCAAGGAATTCGTCCAGGCTTTTCCCTCGTGACCCTCGCGACGCTTCACGTCTGATAAACTAATATTACTTTCTCGCGTACAATTAATACGACAGGTGTAAAGGAAGGGTTAAAAAAAAACGCGTGAAATCGGCGATCTAACGACGGTCAACGCGTCGCGACTTTTCGACGTGAACATGTCATCGCTTTCCAAGATATCCTGCGCGCTCGCGAAGTGGCTGAATTTCGAATTTTTTTCGGCGATTGAGAAATCGCCGTTTTCGGTATCGAACGATAACATATATGCAATTAAAAAACCTTTCGATTTATCGATCACTGCGTACCGACGGCGAATTTGGTTGACAGACGATATGGTTGTAAACAACGTGACATGAGCGATACAAAAATTTTTAATGATTCGATGAGTGCGACGCACAAACACCACGTTCACCATTCGAGCCCTGACAGCCAACTGCCGACTAACGGCCACTACCGGGCCTCGCGAGCCGGCGAGCGCAGCGCCCACGCTCCCCTCCGCGCCACTCGCAGCTTCGGCTGTTCCCGCCGGTTGTCCCACCGTCTCGCTCGCTCTCCCTGTAACCTGTGTTACATAGTTCGGACGTTTTATCTCCGTTGCCGTCCTGCGTACGACACGAGAGCTCGGACTCGAGAAACTACACACACGAAACCTGACAGACCACCGTAACACAGTTACGCTGAGGCCGGCTGTACTGCTATACTCTCGTACCCTTCTCTCGCTTTCTACGTTACTTTGCCACGACGGAGCGACCGCCCCCCTCTTGGACCCACCGAACGTCCGACACTCCGAGAGGTCCGAAATCCTCGCCCTGTCAACCAAAACCAGTAATTACCGAGTCTAGATTAGTGGCCTAAGGACGAAAAAAATATTGATCTACATAAATGATAGAGAAATATTTACTTAATCTTCCTCGAAAATTATCGTTCAATGAAACAGTCTTTAACGAAAATGTTGTTTCGAGAGGCGAGAAGTATCGTGTTGATTGCGCGGGAAAAATCTGCGTGAAACCCTTGACGACGGTTGCTAGGGAAATCGACAAGTCCAGCAAGCAGTTCTCGGAAACTATGGAAAATTATACGGTCATAGCAACGGTTGCTAGAGTAATCAACAAGTCCACAAAGCAATTCTCAGAAACTGCGGAAAATTAGACGGTCATAGCAACGGTTGCTAGGGTCAACGAGTCGGAAAAAGCCATGTCGAGAATCGGCAAAATATTAAATCTGCGCGGCGACGGTTGCTAAGGAGATCAACAAATCGAGGAAGACATTCTGAGAAACAGTCAAAAATTCAACGATCGCGGGTAGTTTGCGTGGGTCAAAGTATTTTTCTTTTAATTTTCGGTAGAGTGGAAAGCGCGATAAGTTCGAAGCTAGCGTAGTGGGCCGCGTGAGTCGCGCTGCTACGAAGCAAGCCCGAGAGTTGTAAGGTAAGCTGGGCGCCCGGACGAAACAAGGGGTATTGGAATTGCGTCAACCCGCCGTTCGATTGTGCTTCGCTAAAAAGTGTCCAGTATACCGAAGGTTATTAACGTTACAAGTGCGCGTCACTGCTATTATTTATTAAGGAGATTATAAAGAATGGGTTTTGAAATGTTACGTACGGTGAATTATTCGTTAATGGAGTTTCGCGCGCCTCGGATCGCAACGCTGCCGCTTTCTTTTGTTCCCCCGTCGATCGTAGCCCCGTAGTACCGAGCTGCTGGTAAATTTGCCCATCGGGCGTGCATGAATATTTATTGACACATTTTTTTTTTAAACTAAGAAGTTTTTTAAGACAATATTATTCTTCGCAACTTTTATTTGTTGTCCGAAAGAAAAAAAAGCAGTCACCCATAGACCGAATAATAAGAGATTTTGCGTGAAAAAAAAATTTAAGTAAGATCCGGGCTGTTTTTTGATCGAACGGGGAGTGTGATACGGCACAGGTCTCAGACTTTAATAACACGTTTGGTACGAAAAATTTACAACGCTCATTATTTTCGAAGTGTATCTTTTTCTGTCATTACCAGGTTTTTTTCTACAAAACTTATTGCATAATGGAATAATTATTTTTATCATTGCAAAAAAAAAATTCCCTCGATAACAAAATTGTGCAAAAAATTTTTCAGATAATTAAATATCACTTAAATCGCTACAAGTTAAATAAAGAATCGTATATATTTATTTGTATGCTCGAACGATATAGAAAATTATGAAACGATCGATAAACTCTTATCTTTCCCTGGCCGAGTGTCGACACAGCGTGTTCGCGTGTTCCGAGCGGTAAAATCTCGAACTCGCAGACCGAGCGATAAGTGCAGTTTCCTGAGTTATCCGCGCCCAGAGCTGTATCCGTGAGTCGGCATCGTCGATTCCCGTAGGAACCGGCGATCGGTTATGTCACTCGTCTCAACGAAATTCCGTTTACGGATAAGAGAATTCGCTCGTTGCCAACCAGCTCCATCGTTCGGCTGATCACCGCGTTGGGCGTTCAAACCTCAGCCGAGTTTTCCATGCAAACGAGTAAAACTCCTTAATGAAATTTCGGAATAACTCGCGCAATCAACTAACGAACAAACTTCTTCACGGGGTTAGAGACGCTAATTAAGGCGCCAGAAACACCGTCTTTGCTTCCTCTTGGACTAAACTAAAAGTTGGCAGCCACTCCAGTATTAGAAAGCACGATCCATCCATATATATATTTATACTTGAAATATTCGGCACAGCAAAATGGCTGCAGAGAAGGGACAAACGATACTACCCTTGTATAATCTAATGTTGCATTATTATTCCACACGACACCCTCATTTTGCCATCGTAAATTACGAGGGAGGATTTACCGGATATCCAAAGTTTTCGGAACCGTACCCCAAAGGTGTCTTGGTGGGCCAGATCTGTTCTTTTCGTATTCCAGCGCTACTGTTTTGCATAAATTCAAAATGGCGCGCAATCTAGGCGGAAATCAGATTGAGTAGGTGAATGGTTGGATTCTCATGGAATGGCGAAGGTGGTAACTGCCGGGAAATTTAGGGGCGCTAGGGAAGCTATTTACCAAGGGAAGTGGGTGGAAGTAGAGGTGAGGGGGGAGGTAGCTAAGAAATTCCCGAAGACATTATACGTTAGGGTGCCGAAACTCTGCATATATATACATGTATGTACGTGAATGCAGCAGCTCGACTTCGTCGTAGTTGAGCTGTCTTCACCACTCCCAACTTCCGGGACGGATCGACTTTCCACCACTGAGATGCACTCCGAGCCCTCCTGACACTCCTTAATTAATTCGTCGGACTTGTACGGTTTTCCTCCAAAACTCAACGTCATTTAGGCCAAGTGTTAACTACTCGATTTTTAAGGACAAAAACACCTGATGAGAAACGCGATTGTTTTAAATTTAGGATTTACTACATTTTAGGATTAGATTTGGAAAATGTTCTCCAAGAAAAAAAAGCTGGATATCGATGAGAAGATAGAATTAGGAGAGCAGCAGCTGGCGCTGCTCGGTCGAAGATCGAAGAATACCTCGTTTATCCACGTTCAACCCTCGAAGGCGATCATCGCATTGACGCCGTCCTGAGATGTCCGCTTTTATAACTCATGTAATAACACCGTGTATCGTCGATGGAAGCCACGCATTAATCTCTACTTCTCATATTGTTTCTCGCCCGTGATAAATAATAGATTAGAGGAAATCGCATAAATAGTTTTCTCGATGTTTAGGGTCGAGGAATTCCTGGTCGGGGGTTCGGAACTCCTCGAAAAAAATATATCCTAGAACGATCTACAATAGGGGCCTTAAATCTTGAATAAACGATAGACTGTGGAAAAAGCGACTCCCGTCACCTCACGATAGCTCCGCGCAGCTGAACCGGGTCACACGTAAATTCTATTTACCATATTTACGCTTCGTTATTCTCGTAGCTGTAAACCCAGGATGGGATCAAATGGTAATTCCAACCGCGATGAGTTTTGGAGTAAAAAAATGAAATGCTCGAAATATTCAATCCGTCGTGTCGGATGCTCGGTAATATTGTTGCTGCGTGTGTGGAGGAGAAAGGGCAAAATGGCACAGGGCAAAAACGGGATAATAAGACAAAATGAAATTTTACAATAACTTCTGGATGGTGACGATTGTACGTGGGGCAAAACGGGTTTGCAATTTCGGATGTATCGTTGGGACGAAAAATAGGACATCGAAAAATTATTGTAATATTGATTTTTGCCCTAACTGCCCCGTTTTGCCCCGCTTTGTCATTTTCCCCGTCCTCCTATAATTAGTACCGAATCTTTTTATTCACTTACTGTAACTCTTGTTGCAGAAAAATTCTCATTTTTTTTACCATGAAATTAATTTTTTGAGCTTGTACTTTTTTTGGTCAAATATGAATATTCTGGCGTAATTTTTCTATATATCCGGTGTCAATCGAATAATTGTTAATCGGCGCTGAAAATTTTTTATTCATCGCGCCGGTGTTGGAACTTGAGCTACTTCAACGACATTTTCTCCCACTCGATAGTCGAGAGTCTTCATTAAACCCACTCGAGTTTGTCACGAAGTGAGGCGTTGCGGTAAGTGCAATTTCGTGAATTATACGGAGCGCAGCGTTAGTCCGATGGAGAACGACCACAAATACAGTACGACACGGCCATTCGATTAACAGTGCTTGGCCGCGTGACACGATATTGCAATCGTAATCCCCGCCGAGATTTGTCGCACGTTCGACGATGATCGATCGCTCGTACGCAACGCGAGCGGACGCTCTGTAGCTGTAATAATGGATTTAGATAGTGCGGATTCTACGAGGGAAACCGTGACGTACGAGATGGCTTGAGTATTTGATGCTCAGTTTCCGAGACGACGAGAGAAACGTGCGAGTTACACCAGTCCCATGGTAATATTCCCTACGAGACCTTCGAAGTAACGCTACGGGTACGTCTGACCCGCGACAGACAGTTTCCACTTGCCAGGTCAAAGATCCGCCACCAGCTGCGCCCGTTCGGCTGTTCGACGCACGAAACGTTCCGCACTGAATTATGTCACACCGATTGTCACTGACAATTGCCCGTCGATAACCGGACCAGATGACAGGCTGAATGGACAAATCTTATCCATTAAGGGGAGCGGGACAAAATAGGATAGTGGGCTAAAACGGAACAGTAGGACAAAAGATGATTCTTCAGTAATTTTTTAATGTCCGATTGTGTCCCAACTGCGCATGAGAATTTGTAGGCCCGTTTGCCCTCACAACCATCGCCAATCAACCAACAGTTGAGAAGTTGTCTTCTGACCCAATATTCCTTTTCGCACATCGTCTCATTTTGCGCAGGTCCAAGCACACGATTATGTGTTACGCGACCGAGGCGGAAATTCGTTCCAATTAGCGCGGAGCTTTTCAATGCGCTTCGACCCCATCGAAATTCACCTCTGATCGGGCTCTCCAAAATCCCATACACTCTCTCACGAAATTACGACCGAATTATATAGACGGACCATAACGACGAAAATTGTGGTTAGCGGAGCGTCTCCGCGTGTAGCGTTTATCCGTACACTCCCGTATAATGTACACTTCCGGTCTACTATCCGATAATATTCTTCGTCGCGGTGGAAAACGGTCACGAACCCGGAGGAGTGCATACGACGGCAAAATACCTCGTTTCGAAGCCGTACGTCGCTCGGACGATATTTTCATACGCTCTAATCCAGATTCTCGTTTCCCAACCGCGACTACCACTACGGTTCCAAGATAAGCTCTATATCCCTGCTATCCTTCTCGTTCCACTGGTCGGCTCCCTTTCATCCCGACGGTTGGGTTGCGCCTCTTTCACCGGGCCGGGATCTCTTTCGATATCTTCGTTCTCCACCGTTTTTCCCCTCGCGCTTTAACTCCATCCTCCTTCCGTTTCCTCCTCCCTCTTCGGGAGAGCCGGAATATTGAAGTTTTCGGTCAGTGCTCCATTTTAACTATATTCCGGTGACATTTCGAGTGCAGCCTACGTGCGCGCCACGGATCGAGCTCGATGTGCCGACAACCGAAGAGACACCGGGACTCGAGCCGAGAAACGGGAACTGCAAGATGGTAGAAGGTGAACAAGGGGAAAGGGGGAAGGGAGCAGAAGTGTACGAACGAGGGCGCTGATAAAGCCTGGTTGCGACGACCGAGTGCCGTTTTCGCAGGTGAACGCGGAGATCGGGGGCATCCGATGGAATGCCGAGGTAAATGGAATTCAGAAGTTAATAAAAGAAGGGCGACGAAAAAGATAAACGAAAAGAGCGGTGGATTGAGAAGAAGCGACGGTGAAGCGGATAAGCCATGAATGGCTGCGGATGTGAGAGGGAAAAATAACATATAGGTAAATATTGGTTTGGGATGAAGAAGAAAAAGGAGGGGAAGTTAGAGTGAGAAGGTAGAAATGAAATTAAAGAAGGAGAGAACGAAAGAGTGAACACGCGCGAGATCGACTGTTTATGCATGGATTCACTTGATCCCAGTAGGTGGTTGAATCACGAGACTTTCCGGATGCCCGGAAGAAAAAAAGAAAAAAAATGCAGGAAACACCGAAGAAAAATACCAAAAATAGGTCACACAAAGCAAAAAAATGTGTATAGCCTAAAAAAAAAGGTTTGAATAAAAAGTAACAAAATACAAAGACCTCCAGGCACGGGAATGAGAGGAGAACTGGAAGATCAAACAAAAAGATTGAATGGACGCCCTCCGAGTAATTGAGCTTCGTTTCTCGTTTCTGGGTCAGCAAAAAGTTAATTACCCGGGATTCCTTTGTCCCCGGCGCCGCGGAGTGACTCTCAATTCCGCACGAAAATTTGAGCCTCTTAACCCTCCGTTCAAACTGTAAACACAAGCAAGCGCGGGGCTTTTCAGAGGATAACATAGAACGCCAACGGTGTCTGTTCTACTTGCTACGCGAAACGGTGCTCACAGATGGTTCGTACGTGGAACACGCACCCGATGGAGAATGGAGAATACGAGGACTATAACCACTCGTCGGATTCTGTGCTCCAAGAGAGGGTGATACAGAGAGGAACCGCTACTGAGAGGTGGAAACGCCGTTTCGGGGAGGCAACTCATTGCCACTGAAATACACGGCTCATTGTCGAAACATTCGTTGCGCCGAGTGGAGCGGGGACGAAGAGGGAGATACGAATGCAAATGACTGAACTCGTATTGCTTCGACATATCCGCGCTCTTGCGAGCAACCCTTACACGGTAGGTTGTGCGGACCTGTGCGGTATGGTGAATAGGCGTAGACAGACACGTGTATGTCTATGCAGTGTTCCGGTGAGGGCGAGCGAATTATGCAAGTTGGAGTAGGTGTACGCGAGCCGTAGAATGTTACGGGAGCATATAAGTTACGTAGAACGCGACTTGGAAACACCGAGCGAAACTCGCTCTTCGTATCACGGATTGGATGCAGTGGTGGTTGTGCTTTTTCACGTATCTTTTCAGATTGGTATCAGTAGAGGAGAATGAAACGAATAACGCGCTGTAAGTACCGAGCAATCTGAAAAAATGGCGGGAAGCCACTCTTACCGACCGCGTGCGAGGAAATTGTTCAAAAAGTGAAAGGGTCATTTTCATGAATTTTTCTGGGAGACATTATGTCAATGGCCGGGACGTAGAGAGGAAAGTCCTGAATGCAGTCTGGAGCTCTCTTTCTACAAACTTGCCGTACAAATAAATATGGTGACTTGTTAGTCATTGTTGAGGAAAGAAGAGAGAATCTCAAGTTCTCGAAAAATGTTGCCAGAAGCTTAATTTTCTTATTACTACAACTTTGAGACGAATTGTGATGAAATTTTGAATCGGGTGAATCGCATTCGTCGAATGAAAAGAATAATCCATTCTCGGTGTATGATAAATGGGGACATCGACCCAAGCAATTCGTAGGTATACGCAATTACGATATTCCCGTATCTGTTTCCCGGCTTTTCTTCCCTCCCCGTCTCTTATTTTCTTAGTTCCATTCCCGGAGTTATACGGAGCGAGGAAGATTAAATACTTTCTTCCTTACTTCTTTTATATTTTTTCGCTTTTTTTCTCCTTCTTTCTCCATAGTCCCGAGACCGAGTCGGCAGGCTTTTGTTCGCTCTCCTGTTACTCTCGCACTGACACTGAAAAGCTCCTCTCTCGCTAACTCTCGAAGATCCTCCTCCGCCTTGCTCTTGTTTATTCCTCGGCTCCATATCGGTCGCTTCGTATCCCACTGTACTCCTACATCCAGGTCACACTTTCTTACTCGGAACTTCACGGGGAAATAATACACCTTCGCATTCTCGATTGCTGCCCTCAAGACCCACAAGCGAATATCATCGAGAAAGAATAACAAATCGATGAGGCAAGTGACACAGGTCTTGATAGGTCGAAAATTCAATGCGCAACTAGGCGCGAGGTCTCGGAAGCCGTGGCCTTGCTACGTGACACAGCCGACGAGACCTTAAACCTCGTGAAATGTCGCGCTGTCGTGGGAAAGTAGATCATGTCCTTCGCCGAGACAACGTGACTGAGATTATGGAGGGGGATTTTACCCCGGCTTGACGCGGGCGCTGCCGACGACGAAGACAAACTGCCCCTGTAAATGGATGTACATCGGGAGGCGCGCTACCAGAGAAATCTAAATGTAATGTCAGACCCGGGCCGTAGCACGAAACCGGAAGGATTGGAAGAATCTGGCGGGTTTCGAGTTGCGGGCGAAACCGTAGAAATGGTCCGTGGAACACCAGGCTGATACGCGAGGGCTCGAATCAATTCGATTAAGCGCTCGGGGCGATGCCGGCGTTTTCTTCACCCTACCGGATTCTCATTTCCGGAAGTGAACCGAAACCCTCGCGCGAAATCATCCGCGATCCTTTAGCATTGGCGCACGGCTGCGTTTCAGTCGGTATCGGGCTCGACCGAACCTGACCGGTTCTCGTCGACGTTCTCAACTCTGTATACATTATCTCTGGCTTCTCCACTGTAAGTATGTAATTCACCCTTTGACTGGATCGTGTCGCCGCGCTTAGCGAAAATTGGTTCGGCGGAAATCGTCGCGCTACAGTTTGATCGAGAAAGTGCTTTCTCGATCGGAAGAAACGAGGGCCAAGAAAGCTTTGGAGAACTCGTATCGAGAGGATCTTTCGTGGTTCTCGGGGTACCTTCCGATACAGCGGAAAAATTTATTACTTAAAAAAAAACCTATTCCGGGCAAATAAATTATCTTCTTTGTATGTTGGCTCAGTAGTATTTTGCGGGCGCCAATTATTTTTTAAAAATTTCATTACGCGTTCTATTTTATTTCGAAATCATATTCTCATATATTACAATCCTTTGAATGAAATAAGCATTTTGTTAAGCCACCCAAATATTTCTTTGATCTTGATAAACATCATTCAAGCATCGAAATTTCGTTCTTTTTAATAAATCTTCTTTTTATTTTATACAATCTGTAAATATTATTGTCTTTTTGCCAAAAAATAATTATTAATTTTTCAACCCTTTGACGGATTTTTTTCAACAACAAATGAAGATTTTAAAAAAGGTGACTGACAAGTGTCACTTCAATTCTATTGCTCGCTGGCATAAGGAAGAATCTCGAACCATGTTGCTTTCTTGCGTGTCTCCTAAGTAACGGTCCGCTATTCGCATTCTGAATTTTTCTGCATTTGACAGAAAATAAAGGATGCACCAGAGAGTAAGAAGAACGATGAAAAAAAAAAGTACGCGTCTCGTGTCACAGAGCTCCGTTCGCGCGCTCAAAGAAATTCACCTGTTCACTTCGTCGGAATTCATCCAACAGCCTTCTCATAGTTTTTCCGTTTTTCCCGACACACGAGGCAGTCTACACTCGGGAGACCATTGGATTCAGTGAAGAATGAAGGGACGTCCTAACGCCGCCGTACTTTCACGCCAGGAAACACCCCACCAACCCCGCAGCCTCCCCGAAGCACACCCAGACAGTTTCCACACCGCCTCCAAAGCGGAGAATAACTGGCTAGCTTCTTTCATGTTCTCGCTCGAGAGTTGGAGAGGTAGACGAACGGAACACAGAAGGGAAATACTACCGATGTAATATTTTATAATATTATAATATTATTTCTATTGTTCATTTTTACTTGAAATTTGCATAATTTCATTTGCATAATTATCTAAATTTCTAAAATTCGTAATGGCTGTTAAAATAGAGGAACGGATGAATAATTATTTGAAAAATAGTCTGGGTTGGAGGTGAAACTTTCACAAACCCAACATCCCCTTTAAATATTTTTTTACATTTCACGAGGGAGACCAGTTGTTCCCGTATAACAAAAGAAAAACAGCATCGAATACTTGATGCGGAAAGATAATAAAGGTAAAAGAAAAAAAAAAAAACAGCAACGCCAGTGGAGAGTGAACCAATACACTTCCGGTCGACGACAGACAGGGGAATCGAGAGGACACAGACGAAAGGATTATCGCGTCGTCGCATCGGCCGAGTTTCGAATTGAAAAACACGATGCTTGTGACGGTGAACAATCGATCCGAGCACATTCGCAAGCATCAACAGCAGGGACCGTTCACGATCGGCGAGCGTCCAAATGACTGCGGTTTTCGTCTTTGCCGGAAAACGAATAGAAAGTTTTTTGATAGAACGAAAAACTCTGCATGCCCCCTCATACACCGGTCCGCAATGTGCAATCTGTTATGTGTACATTGGTGGGAACCAATGGAGTCCTAGCAAGATCCTTTACAACCCAAGCTTCTAAAATTACTATTGAGTCGGTCTAACATGTATGAAAAAAATACCAAAGCAGATACTTTAATTAATCTTTTTTTTTTTGCCAAGTTTTTTTCCTATAAATTAGCTTGGCAGTTTTGTCGCTGGCAGCTGCAGCGAAAAGCGGGCTCCCTCGGTCGGTGGCGGTTACTTTCGCCTCGCGCTTGCACACGCACTGCGTTATGTATTAGATGGGAACCTTCGCAGGCTCGTATCGAGCGCGTTGCGATTGTTCTGGCTCGTTTGTTTGGCTTAAAACAAAAGCCGAGCAACAGGCCCTCACCCATCGACACCGTCGGTCGTGCGCGGTTGTACCCCCCCCCCCCCCCCCCCCCATCTCTTCAGTCTCCGTTCCACTCGCGACCCTCGTCACCCGGGTCGAGAAAAGGTCGCGACCAAACGAACAATTTGCATGTATCCCTCCGTGTACGGACCAGAAAATCGCGTGTATCGAACTCTACGCTGGAGAACACTCGGAGAGATACGGGATTCGCGCTTTATTTACATTCACGCTTTAACAGAAAAGTTTAACTTTTTTTCATGGAAGCAGTTCAGCTCTGGAAATTGAATTGATTTATTGCGAATATTGGACACAGATTAATTAATTAGGTTGCACAATATCTTTCGAGACAATAGGAAAATTTTTCGATTTATCACTCGACGCCAGCGAGACTAGTTGGAAACAGGAACGTTGAATTTTCGTACGAGAATCACGACCGGTACTCAATTATACGAGTCGTCGAGGGGCAAGTTTCGCCTTGAGTACGGCGATGACTTCGATCGAATGCGTAAAACAGCGAGCGCCAAGACTCGCGCGCATCGCCCGATACAGAAACTGTGCGAAACTGCAAATTTGAAACTGTAGACGAAGCAATATCCAGGATTGGCTATTCGAATTTCTACGACGATATAATGGGGGAAGGGGGTTTGAAAGTGCGAAACTTGCAGTGCCTCGTAGAGAGCCGGTCTTCTCAGACCGAGAGACTGGAAACGGAAGAGAAGAAAGCTAACCGAATTTATCGAGTGCAAAACTCAATTCGGACTGTCGAGACGAACGACGCTACTCCTATAGCGAGAAATTGGCCATTAGCAGTTGCACCTCGAGTAAAGGCCATCTTTTTCGTCCCTACGACGGATGGCCTATTTTTCACGGGCCAAAAAACAGCAGTGCATTAAAGAACATTTCTTATGGGGTGCTGAATTATACGACCTTCCGCAAACCCAAACCAGGCATCGGAAGAAATCGAAAAACGTTGAGACCACGAAACAAATGGAAAAAGGCCTTCAGTGGCCTCATTCGTCGGTGCAACAAAAACCGTGGTTCGAATCGACATATTTTTCATCAAATAATGCGAGTTATTGTCAATTGTAAATGAACGGTTTAGTTGTGCCAACAAATATTAAAGTCTCATCTTTCATATCGTTTTCACGTTCAGCAGCTCGAAAAGTTTTTTTTTTAATCCGTTTATCGATGTGTCAGCCATTCCAGACCGAGCGGACAGAATCGCAAACCCTGCATTTGTTTATTTTTATACTTTCGATATATTTTAGAGGCACGGGAAAAAAAAATTCGGTACCAATTTTAGTTTCCGGAGTCAAAGTTGAATTGCTCGGAATTCAGGGTAGGGCAATATAGAGCCGGGTGGTATAAAATGTTTACTCTAGGCGACACCCCGGGCGATGTATTTATTTTCAGGCGACGTGTGAACGAGATTTCAGCATCAGGTGACACGAAGCTACCGTTGATACATCAACCCCCGTACACCCTCGTAACATGTATTTAAACATATACACCCGGAAATGCGTGAATGCAAATGTATTTAACGTAGCCGCGACGAATACGAAAGAACCGCATAACGAGCGAGTATTATAGGTCGGTCGCCGAGCGGCGTTGCACACGTCGACGATTTATGCATTCCGTCCGGAATGTAACTGCGGCAAGAAAAATTTTTGTACCACCGCCAACAACGGACAGAAAAAAAAAACAATACAAGCAAAGGCGTAAGGAGGATTCGAGCGTAAAATACATACGCGCGCGTTTCCTGCGTCTCGTTTTTTTTTTTAAGTTTTATTTTATATAGTGTGTAATCGGGTGTGGGGGTGGAGGTTTGGGGGTGCGGTGGGCGGAAGCTACTGTTGCCGATGCTGCGAGCGAAGGCAAAAGCAGCCGTCGGCGTAAAGTTGCTCACCGCCCGGGGAATCGATTTTTCAAGAGAATCCAACGTTCGCGTCAGAAGAGTGTTTCCGGGTCTGCACGTAGGCTTTTTTTCATCTCTGTAGGCCAACAAACACACCACGTAGGATACGAGCTGGAGCAGAACCTAAGATTCGTCTCAAAGCTCTACCTCTGATGTTTCTGGCTCAGTAATAATGTTACTACAGTGGTTGAAGATCTTGTAAATAACTTGAGCCTACGAAGGGACAAAAATCTTTAAAACATCAACCATACAGTTGGTGCTATTAATATTCATTTCGCACAATAAGTGTTTCAAAATTTTATCAACAAATGAGTTGAAAAAAAAGTCGACAAATCCCTCGGCAAATTAACTCTTTATTTATGTAAAAATAGTTTGGTAATCTTGAGAATATGTATGCATTTTTTTATGAACCAAAATGGCAGTTTTGGAAAATAACACAGAATTATTTAAAGAATTCATACCTATTGAAAAAAAATTTCGAAACGTTCTCATAAAAATTTTGAATTTTTCCGTACCTTCATATGGTGATTATGATTAGATTTTTATCGCTTCGAGCAACGTGAACACAATGCGTACGATAGCATACATAATTGTTCAACGAACGTGTCGAGGATTACGACGTATTTCGAGTTCGCAACCTGAGGATCGAGCAAAGACCACCTAGATGGCAATGCATTTGATTTCCGCATAATGCCCTGCATCGAAGATCCACTCGTGCCTGGTACACACAGTGGATGAACTGCCCAAACACATTACCACAGCATCGCACCGTCCGGGACTCTTCCTCGTCCTCCTCGCACCGCTAATTCACACAAGGCTGAAGCATCGTCCTCGACCCGCGGTCTATATGTGTTCCAAACTATTTGCATATCTCCGAGTGTACGGCGTCGGGATGAAAGCGAAGGTGCCGGCTCGAGCCGTGAAAGACGACGATGAGAAGGGAAACGGTGGAGGTGCAGGTGGAGTGAGAACTCCTCGAAGACCTTCCCGTTACCATTTGTAATGATAATTAGTGCCCGACCAATTCGCTTCCTCGTAAGGACGACGTACAAACAGCAGCAGCACCAGTGGCACGAGCAACACATAGCGCACTCCGAGTCGGGCCAGTATAACAGCATCAGCAGGCATAGCGTCGCTCAAGCACTACATCATCCACTCATTTACATCTCGCTTGGGCTGTTCCTCCCGTATACACGGGGTCTCGACTGCTGCGCCATATCCCGGTACTATTATTGCCTCAACCATCGGTAGGTGGAGTTCCATGTGCCAAATGGCGAATGCGCCAGAGGCGTTCTTTGGATTCAAGGTAAATTCTAAATTTCCTTCGACTAAGCGAAATGCCTATTTCTAATTTATGTTCCCACTCGCAAACATCGATCGCCATCAAAATTTCGTAGATTTCTGCGAAAGAAAAATTAATTTCCCACCGGTAATGCACTTTTCCACCCGAAGACACACACATAAAAGCCGACCGCACGTTCGATCGACTCGTCGCCGATGAGAATCTTCTTTGGAGCACCAAGCACGGTAATCAACCGGAATTCCTTCCCGCCGGGATGAATACCCAAGATGAATATCCTTCTGAATAGCGATATTTGCCTTATGGGACGGCCGATGCGAACGGAGCTTGGAAGATTCCATTTAGTCTGAAGCTCAAGTTTCACGCTTCATAAACGAGATGAATGAAACACCGGGTTCATTGCAGGACGTAACGTTACTCCAAGGCTTTCCCGGGCTACAATGTACCCAGGGTTATGTCATTCAACGGTCTATGTATGTATGTGCAGGAATGCGCGGCCCGCGGAGATTATACGGGCCGCTTTGCATCTTGTATTTTCAATCCAAATGATAATTATACACTCTCACCTTCTCTGCCGGCTGGCAGAGATGACGATAATAATAATTAAATCCGCGTTAATTCGCGAGCTAGTGAACGCTGCTCGGCAGCGTGTTATCCGAGGCCAAATGAGAAAATATCTCTCGTTTACGAAACGATGCGTTTCAGATGAGACCCTTTCCAGCCTGGCGCTCGAACGGTGTCTTCCAGTTTACAGTGGGGCGCTACCTATCTACACCGTCGTCGTCGTCATCATCATCATCGTCGTCATCATCATCATCTCGAGTTCAGCGTTTCCATCCTCTTCGGCTGTTGAAACACGAGAACTTCAGCAGCGAGTCTTTCCTGTCTCGTCTGCCATTACCACCCGAGCGTAGGACAACCACCGCCACCCCGTTTCGTTGGTTTCTCGTTCCATCTTATCTACTTCGAAGCCGGTAACGCCGCGGCACAGTAGAATGCACGGAAATACTCGAGGCCCCTCTCGCTGGTCTCGCAATTTGGTGAAATTGCTCGGGCACGATTGCACCCGCGTTACGGTGCCGGTTCCATTGAAGACTGCGTCCTGTACAGTACAGTCGGTTCGCACGAAGGAAGAGCGAGGGGTGCGCCGATCTTCTTGGAGACTCTTTCGAACTGGGAACCACGATAGGAGCGCTCCGGACGAAAGTGTGTTTATACGCGAAAGACGAGACGATTCGCACGCTCGATCGAGCGAGGAGACACCAGAACTGGATTCTCAGTCATCAGTGGAATGCGTCGGGAACCGCGGATGCGAAACGGAGCGCGTTGATAATGAAGTGGCATACATTTTTCGCGTTCAGAGACGCTTGAGATTCACTCTGCAGATTGCGGGGCGGATTTTTTTTTCAGTGAAGTCGCTCACGGTGTTTCTGTTTTGAGGAATCGAGACGGTAGATAAATTCGCAAGAAGCTCTATCAACGCCCTATTTTCCGCCCCTAACTCCAATAACCCGCCATTGCAGCCTTCTAGTTGTTTTGTCTTTTGCATCAAAATGCACCTGAATTTTTTAAATATCCGAAATTATATTATGGCTTTGTTTATGAGTGACGGCAGATTTTGCATAGCTATGACACTTTTTACATGGCTGCACAGCAGACAGATGCGCTGTGACGACAAATGCACCCAATGATTCACGACGGATAAATGTTAGCAACATCGATGCGGAGCGTAATATTCAGAGCTAGACGAACTCTCGGGATTATTTTTTTTTTCGCTCTATTTTGTTTTTGTTCCCTTCAAGGCTCCAATGTACTCGGACCCGCCGGGATTCACAGGCTCTTGGCCTCACCGGAGATGCCGAGACAGGCGACCGACAGTGCCGTGCACGGGCCATCAGTGATTATTTGAGTTGAGGTGTTTTTTTTCCACCTCCGCAACCTCGCTGCTGTCGCTTTCCGTTTGCGAAATAAACGACAAAAATAAAAAATAAAAAAAAGAAACGCAGTAACAAGAACACGACATAACTCTGGCGGAAGTTCAAATTCCACTGCATGCCGCGCGAGATGGCAGCGAAAACGGAACTTTTCAATATTCCCCATAGCGTCGCCATTCAACAGAGTTTTCACATCCAACTCCGAGGATGCCAGGCGGATTTTTTTATTACCTTCTTAATCACCCTACACGAAAAGTATTTACGTAATAAAAGAACAATAAAAATGCACTCACCCTCGCCTTCGGTGTATGTTTCAACCCAATCGCTGGCTGACTCCTGTTGCTCTGCAACAATTTTGAAACAGAAAATTGTACTCGTAGGACTCTCCGTGACTCTCTGTGAAATTGCCAAGTACGATGCCGGACGTTAATTCAAATAAAATCCGCAAAAAGAAAAAAATAAATGAATAAAAATATTAATAATAATCAGGGCGAAACGTGCACAGAACAGCTTTATGGGAACAACTTTGCTGTAATTACTTTAACCGAGCAATTTCGTACATCTGCGTAAAACACAAATACAATTTTCAACGAAGGTACAACTAGAATGGGCGTGTATACAACTTGGCGTATACTTTCCAACTAGCGTACAACTCTATTATATTTTACCATGAAAGCAGTGACTTATAATATTTTTTAATCCTACTTTAATGGTGAATTGCATTTAAGCTGCATCCACGCTCGTATATTATTGCGAGGGGGTGGGAGCGCCAACGGCGGGGGGGAGGGGGGGCTAGCGAGAAAGCAAGGTTGAAGCGGAATTTTCAACCAGAAGCAGAATTGGAGAAACAGGATGGAGGAAGAAGCGACGGGGGTGTCGGTGTGTTTCAACGCCGGCAGGGCGTTGTCGGCTCGGGAGCAAAAGCATTCTCCCCTCCCGAAACGATGCGACGGGATTGAAGTTCAGGGCGTAACCGCGTAAATCTTAATTGGCTGGTCGCACGGGACACCCGAGCGGCGTACCGGAAACGACGATAAAACTAGAACGAGTGCCGCCCAGAAAACCTTTTACATCCCAAAAAATGTCAAATTTCAGCTTGTCGCGCTAACGAAATGGCATTGTCTGTGAGTACGCTTAACGAATTATGGAAATATAGTGCAGACATGTACGGAACCTAAACAAAAAAATGTATTTATTTTTCCTTATCGTCAATACCAACTTATACATGTGTAGTTCTATAATCGAGGTGAAAATCCGACGCTCGTGTCGAAGCTTTAAATATCTGTAGGTAGTTATAATAACTCACATCACTTGTTAATAATAATGATATTACAAGTAATTTTTATTTCATTATTATTATCTTTTAAAAATAATTATCGGATGCATTTAGAATATTCGGTAATCGATAAAGATACGTCCCTGCCAGATGATCTTAAGAGGCTTGAGGAACAGGGAGCCTGTACCGAGCGACGTTTTTGGCTATCAGGCCGATCCGCTGACTGATAATTGAATGGTTTATCCCGATTAATTCCAAATAATTGCATCTTGCAATTAGTCCAATTACCGGAATGGTCTCCTCCACCGTCGCCTGCGAGTGCAACGCTCTGCCCGAACTAGACGGCACTAAACCGGCGAGAGTTCTGTAGCACGACCTCCACCCTTGAGATTTGAGCCGATCGGTTGTTGACTATCGATTCTCCCTTCCGTCTCGCAGCCCCTCACGCAGATTCCATCTTGTCGAATGCATTTTAAAGCACCCACGAAATAATTTGTCTGGGGCGGTGAATTGTACACTTATCGATCCGTTCGACATAACATCGAAAATTCCGTTAAATTTTTCTTGAAGCTTTAACAAATACAAAATGGCGATGAAAGTTCAACTATAATTGAAAAAGAATCTGGTATAGAAGAAATTGAAATAATAAATAACTTAGCTTATTTGTTTCTCCGTTGGTCCATTATTGCGAAGAATCGGATGTCCAACTTTTCGGGGTTACAGGTTCGATTTAAGGTCTGTACATCGGAATTGGCATTGAATCGTAAATAGGCGAGATTCCGGATTCAAAGCTTCGAGCAGTACGTAGCTCCTTCGATCTTCGTTCCGATGGCAGTGACGCCCCATTCCCACGTGTCACCGGAAGAGAAGAGTTTCAAAGTTCACTGAGAAGTGAGTCATGCCCGTCTGTTGTACGTGATCGGGAAGACTTCGATGGATACCGACAAGGTTCCAAACACTTGCGGCATGCGCTAGCCCATCTCTCCGTACGTACCCATGGCACATCGCGCGATCGGGAAAATGGATTTATTCGTAACGCGAAACGACATCGATAAATATTTATCTTCACCAGGAAGTGCGTTCTTCTTTACGACTGAGAGGTTTGCGCGTGCGCGAGACCCAAGTAGGATATGCTTTATGCATGGTGCAAGCGCGATTTTTTATTTGATCGGTAAAAAATAGGGCTGTGCACTGGTGTTAAAAGCCTGGATTTTCCTGCGGCTTGTTGGTTTTCTACGAATTCTTAAAAAAATAAAGGAAAATAGTAAATCGAAAGAACCGATGATTCATGAATAGCAGAATAACGACACTTTTTCTGCGGCAACCCGCGAATGAATTTTACTCGAGTCATTGATCATCTTTTTTTCATGACCACAAATTCTCGATAGGATAAGTGCGAACGTTTTACTGTGCACCACAGCTGAATCGTACATGTAGGCACGTGTTAAGTTACGTAGCGGGTTTTGGTACCTTCGGCAGGTCGACGATCGTTATCGTAAGAAAAATAAACGGACCGTGTGATACAGAAGGTCGTTACGGTAAAAGTCAGGTAAGGGTAACCAGGACGTAGGGGAATAATGGAGGTGGGGTTAGGCAAGGCGGATCGTAAACCCAATAAAAGTTAACTTTAACTGCCCGGGGTCTTCGCGGCGACGTTGGCGAACGAACCATCGAGGATGTCGTTTGGTACGTCGGATTTGCTACGGCGATCAACGGGAATGAAGAAAGGACTCTCACAACATTGCAGTAAATGGCAATTTATCTTTTTTTTCCTTTTAACGTAAAGAACAAAAAAAATCGTGCCACGTCTGTCATGCAGAGTCGCGGCTCCGCGGAGTCGCGATTCTATGACTCTTTCAAATTATTTCTCGGTCGTTTGTCCTCTGTACCACAAACGTCGTCTCGCGTATTAAGTCCCTAAGGTGCTCGACCCACTTTCGTAATTACGAGAGCCAGTGTTCACAGGCATGGTTCATTCTTTGGGACAACTTCCTTCGTCGCCTGCGCGACCCCTCGCCATCCGCCCATCCGCCTCACCGTCATCCCTTAAAAATTAATGTGAAAAATACACTGAATCGCTGAAAATGAGTACGAGAGTGGCTGGGAATGAAAAACAGGAAGAGGATGTATGAGAGAATGTGAAATGAAGACCACGAGTCGAATATCTGGAGTGCATACCATATGTGGCGAGAGTACAGTATTATTTTTTTTTAAATATACATAAAAATGAAAACAACTTTTCATTTCCGCTCATTGGCAACTGGCAAAGTTATTATTTTTATTTAATTGTAATAATAAAAAATTTTCATAATTGTAAGTAAACAGTGTGAAAAGTCGAGCCATTTAGAAATAGTAATATAGATTGTCTTTAAAGAGTTTACAATGGAAATGTGACGTCTTCGTGAGATATGGAAGGAGCGAGTATATATTTGCTTCGGAGATGGATTTTGCAGTAGACAGGTACATTATTGGGTATTTACTCGAGCTCTCGATATCCTACGGGAATTCTGTATATCAAGGCAAGGAGGTATACAGGGAACTGCGGGGAAAAGTACGCTGATGGGGCAAATCGGGACAGCGAGGCAAAATGTAATTCTCCAACAATTTTCGCAGGAGCAGTGGGGCAAAATGGGCCAGAAAAAGATGTGTCTATGGGGCGTCCAAAAATTATAGTAAAATTGCACATTGCCCCACCGTCCCATTTTACCCCGGTCTCCCCTACAAAAAGAAAAAACATAGTGCGCCGGCGAAGTTACTCAATTATTCAATTGCGAATTCTTGCAATTTCGAACGGAACAGCGGACATTATTATTATCGTGATAAGGCGAAGGAATTACGATACGAATTTTACCCGCACCGAGTAAAAGTGCGGAAGCCCCCCGAGCGAGCTAACGCTATATTTTTTCTGCTCCTGAGACTCCGGAAAATGTGTTCTGGTTTATCACATACAACTGCGAAGAATCCTAAAAAATATGCAGACATTCGGAATTTCATCGCATTCGCATTTCACGCAGCGAAGTATTGAGAAGCTTTTACTATCGTTGGGTCGCAGACGCGAAGGGCGTGGCTCATCTGTGAAAATATGTTGGAAGACGGTACACATCTTAATGTCGTCCAAATGTAGCTGCCAAACTTATTATTTTCTCATTAGAAATTCAAGGCCCGGTATCCATGGATGAAGTTACAATAGGATGGAGCGACGAGGCACGGCGATGTGAACAGAATAGAGTACGCGGAGTGTGACAAGGGTCGCGCACCGGTGGAGTCGAGAAATCGATAGCTGCCTAATTATTCTCCATCGAACCGGCTTCGTCGTTCCTCTCACACCTTCCTACCGCGTTTCATTGGATTCGCGGCAGTTGCTGAAATTTTTGTTGAACGGTAATCATGTTGCTGAATTTCTCGCGGACTCGTCCGCGCGCTATCGCGGCGAGAGCGGAAGCTTCACGGGCGTACTGTGGTTTCGCGATTGTAATTAGCGTTTCGCATAGCATCGGCCAGCGCTGTCAAATCATTCGTGATTTTTATCGCAGCAGCGTTGACCGCGCGCATAACAGGGCGGGTCGGAAATCGGATCAATGAAATACTACAATGCGCTGACGGATACACAATATCAGCGGATAAAATTGTGGATCTGAATTTAAGCGGAAAAGCGATCCATGCGTGGTTCGATATTTCCGTGGCGAAGTAAAAACAAACGGGCGGCCCAACAAACCCCACATTGCTGGCCTCTCGACGCGGTTCAGAATGCCGAACTATGGTGGAAACTCTCGTTCCGCTGATTGCCCGGCGGAGATAAATACGAAAATGAAAACATTCGTACTGAAGCTGGCAGATGCGAAAAGAATTTTCTTTTACGAAGCTTTGTAACTGATAATGTAACGGATGAAAATGCTCGGATGCGTGTGCAATTCAGCTTTCGGATTGGCACGTCCTTCAATCCTACCGCAATTCTATTTGATACTCAACGTTCAAGAATCGAAAATGCGGCGAACATTCACTCACCATGCGTAGCGTAGATGTACACCTTCCAGTGCACACTTTAACCTCGCCCCGATCACGTCACACTGTAGGCATACCTATCGGGCTCTCCCCCCGCACTAACATGGACCTGCTGCATATAGCGCGCATGTATTATCTTGCGAAATGTAGAGCGCTACAAGCGGATGTGGGAGACGACTCGCGTCTTCATTAATCTAGCATGTACCCAGATGGCCGATCCGTTCATTCTCCATAATTCATAATCAACCTCTCTCATCCGCGTTTGAGGCAGGTGGATAGTGCATCGTTGCACCCGCTGGAGAGTCAACCCGGGCTCGTTCGTGCGGGACGGCTTGGTCGTAAATTGGAGTGTTTACTCATACTCGACAAATCGAACGGTCTACGATATATGGAACGTACACACAAATGAACTAATGCGCGCGTATATCGCACGGTGTATTAAGAGGGCTTTGGATAAAAGCTCTCTCATCCTCGTACACTTCTCGCTTGTTGCACATCTGTCCAGAATATTCTTCTATGGTATCCGCAAAACGGAGCGTGTACATTTTTCGACGAGTTGGAAAACTGTTTTCCAATTAAAAAGGCATTGTCAAAAGCGACCGCCGACGAGTGCCGTGGGAAAGAGTGAGGTATTTTATTGACGTAATTTTGGAAATTGCAGTTTCCGACAATTGGCGGATTGATTGCCGTCGACGCAATGTTCAATTGACGAAACAATTAATACTATATCATTTCTAAGACAAAAAAAGCAACGAATTTATGTTATTAACAATAGCTCGAAAAAAACTGTAAGAAAATTACGTGAGGGATTTATTTGTTTCTGGGAACAAGTGCATTATCATTCCCGGAAAGTGGCTTCGTTTTGGCATAGCAGAAAAGTAACACGCAATATAAGATGGTAATACGTGCTGGCGTTACAGGTCACAGTGAGACAAGTTTTTCGCTTCCTCTTTACAGTCTCGGGAAAATATATGAACCTTTCGTGCCACACTGTCACTCGTCTTCGTCCTTGTGCAAGTGCGCGCACACACCGACAGCGTAAAGTACCTTAACGCCTACATTCCTGTTCCTCGTAATCCGTCAGACACACGATACGAAGAGAGAGTTGGCATGAGCTCATACCCTTTTTTCAATATTTTATTCCTGTTAGTATTTCTGTTGTCCAACGGATTGGATCTTTTCTTGGAGTTGAGCCCGCCGGTGCATTTAATACCTTAGGAGTAATATTTTTTCTGCGTGATTCCGTAAATTCATTCGAATTACCGTGGTGCACGGGGCTGCCGGGCGCCCTCGAGAGTCCCATTATCAGCGGTAATTAGCTCGGGTTTCCGGTAATGACTTTCGCCGAGTCGGTCGAGCTTCACTTATCTCTGATAATTTCAAGTCGGTCAAGAAATGAAAATATTTTGTGTAGGCATCCATGTGTAGTTTCACACAAGTATACTTTGTTATCTTATTACGCGTTGCTAAGAGCATCATGATGGAAAGCTGATCTATTCGGCCGGCTCGGAGCAACGCCAGGGTATGATAACGGTAAAGATAATTACGTCGGGAGACAGGGAGAGCCTTCCGTGGAACTTAATGCTGAGAAAATAGCGGGTAGAGGGCGGTATATCCATTCAAGAAACTTTCAAAGACGCGACGGTGTATAATTGAGCCATTGAAGTAGTGACGGTGCGACGGCCCACAGAATTACTCGAGAAAGGCCGACCTCCTGCGGCTTTGGCGCAGATAGAAGGCGCGCGGATTCACCTGCAAAGCTTCTTCCACGAAGACGGAAGAGATACCTTTGGATCCGCGCCTCGTCACCGTAAGACGTTCGTTGAACTAACGGTAGTAAAAAGGAATTTTCAACAGTCGGAGTATCACGACTGGCAACCGGCATCGAACTGTAAAATTGCACGGTGAAAATAATCTTACCCTACAAAAATGTGGGTTACTGATGTCTCGGGTGGCAGCAAAAAAAAATTGTTTGCGTCAAATTTTAAGAGGCCAACGTGACAGTTGTGAGCATCCAACAACGTGGAGCCGATTTCCGGCCTTGAAATTTATTCCGTCGGATCTGTTTGCGGAACGTACGTTCCGTGAAAGCCTACAAAGTTTGGATTTGCAAAGAGGACAAAGAGCGGAACATGGTCTGAGTTCACCGTTGTATAAAGGCTCGTGATACTGAGCGCCTTCCGACTTGCGATCGTTATCCGCAGCCTCGAACCGTGTCCTTGCCGTGCATCATGCTCGTGGTAAGCTACAAAGAGAAGGATATCAAAGCTTCTTCTCGTGGTTTGGTCGGGCAATCCGGGGTCCAGTGCTACCTGCGCCCTATCCGGAGAAGCTTTCTGCATAGCATTCTACGCCATATGCGAACTTAAGGGATCGTCTCAGTGTGAAAAATCTATCTATTTTTATAAAATCTATTTTTTGTGTTGCATTATCGGAGAGTATACACTATAATAAATATTCTCTAAAATTTTCAAATACAAATTCAAATTATTACGGAGCGAGACATCTACCTTGCTCGGCGCTCCGCTCGACCCTTTTTCCTTTTTTTATTTTTCTACTTTGTGTTTACCTTTGAAAGGTGTTTACTTTCTATTCAGCCGTAAATGAGCAGTTCGAGGAAGCTGAAGGAATATTGTATGCCGATTGATCGTAAGTAAACTATTTAACTAAAAATTTTCCGACTTCAATCTTTAAACGCGTTTTTATCAGAATGTCGTTTTTCAAAACGGTTTCCACTCTCAAAGGAAGAGTTTTGAAGATATCTAGTTCCCGTTTGGAGGGAACATTCTTAACGTCATTTTTTATAGCGCTATGCAAGGTTTTTTTTTTTTTTCACGAAAAAAAGGGCCATATTTGATACTTTTTGTTCGAACCACCGCCATTTTGGCTAATAAAAAAAACCCCTCCATAACGCCATAACGACTTTCGTACAGATTAATAATCTTTTTGAAATATTTGTTTGAGATCAAAATTGCGGCCGCAATCGTGGAAATTGTATCGGACCTTTTTTTATTACGTGTCATTACAACAATTTATTTAACTATTGTAAGTCTATCAAATAAACATAAAAAAATAATTTTGTATTCTTCATGAATGTATTTATTTATTTAAAAAACACCGGATCGATTAGTCTACTTGAACATTAAAAAAAAAATCGCGAAAAACAATGATTTTTCGGAAGGTCACACTGAGACGATCCCTTAATCTCGACCCGACGCCGAACGCTGGATCTTTGAACGCTACGTACGGTCACTCGGACTGTCGCCTCTTCCTTTCGTGACGACTCTTAGGTTCTCATAAATAATTTTTTTTTTTATGTGAACGGAAAGGGCGATATGGTGGTCGTCAAGTACACGGTTAAACCCGGTTGCACCCAGGTTCCTGGAATCTCACTTTAATTTGATTGGAAACAGAAATCTTCAATTCGGGTTAAATTTTGTTTCACCTATTCGAGTTCCAGCTTTGGGCTGCTCGCACTCATGAAGCGAGTACTTATTGCTAATCGCGAGGGTTTGAATGAACAGAGGGGTATCTTGCTAACTTTAGTTTGAAGTATTTTTAAAACAGATGACGAGAACCTGAATATAAAAAAGTTGCGAAACATAAATCAATGGCGAAGTTAACATTCGGATCTAGCTATACAGCGTTGCTATGTGTGTGTAACCGAGCGAAGAACCACGAACCTTGTAACGAAGTTTTCAAAGATAACATCCGGTGCTGATATAGTATACAGAGTTTCATCCTCCATCCAGCCTCGAGGGTCGAACGAGGAAAAGTCTCATTACCGATATCCTCCGGCTGCTATCGCCACACCGTTCTCGCTCAACATATTTTCAACCTTTCGCTGTGAACTTTCCTACTATATAGTTTCATCGCAGATTGAACCAGCATTCAAGCGGTATCGTAGGATTTGCTATACATCCTACGATACTGCTTTCCAAGCAGAAGGAAATTTGTGCAAGATATGTATTTGCAACACTTAGGAGAAGCAGCCACTAATTTCGAGCAGTGTTAATGCATTTCAACTGGACCGTTCATGTCACGCATCTTTATGCTAAAACACCGGATATGGACATGAAAAGAGGATAAAAACACTAACCAATGTATTTGATAGTATAGCATTCAATGACATTGATCTATTTACCTCGGATTCCGGCGATTGGACGATGAGCGAAGTTCTCGGTGGTTTTTCTGGCGGGACTTTTTTCAGCGTTCCGGTAAAGTTGCATGGCCCTGAAGTGGCCGAGCTGAGAAGGCCGGACGCCGAAGCTATCGGTGCCGCGATGACTACGTTCTCGGGAACGTCCGACGGACATATCAATCGATACTGCAGCGAGCCACGAGCGGCGTCGCTTCTTTCGAACTGCAAGTTGCTCGGCAAAGTTATTTGCGAGCCGACTGCATTGGGATCCGCGGTGTCGGCGGGTGGCAAACGCGGCGAGAGCCTCTCGCAGGTCAAGGACTGGCACACTTGGCTCTGCAGACTCTGGGACGACACATAAGTGGGAACTGAGTGAATAGACTGTCGATGACTCCCTTGGGATTGCTGTTGGTGCTGCTGATCTGGAACGATGGGAACCTTGTCGGTGCTCTGATCGAGCAGGTGATCCGGCATCGGACTCAGCTGTATCTGGTGCAAATCAACGGGAAGATTCTTCGGTTGATACTCCGTCGCTTGTCTCAGAGTTTTTTCACCCACCTGTCTCTCCTGGAGACACTGAAACCGCACCTGCAAATCTGTCTGGTGATGCTGATATTGCGCTACTTTATCGAGAATCTGATTCTGATTTTGCAGACATTGCAGTTTTGCTTGGAGATCGCTCTGCTGACGTTCGAATTGACTCAATTTCTCAGATATCATATCGAGACTCTGCTGGTTTTGCATCTGCTGATTTTGCAATATCTGGTGCTGCTGCTGGTGTTGTTGCTGTTGCTGTTGCTGTTGCTGTTGCTGTTGCTGTTGTTGCTGTTGCTGTTGCTGTTGATGTTGATGTTGCTGTTGCTGTTGCTGTTGCTGTTGTTGTTGCTGTTGCTGTTGCTGTTGCTGTTGCTGTTGCTGTTGCTGTTGCTGTTGCTGTTGCTGTTGCTGTTGCTGCTGCTGTTGCTGTTGCTGTTGCTGTTGCTGTTGCTGTTGTTGTTGCTGTTGCTGTTGCTGTTGCTGTTGCTGTTCTTGTTCCTGTGGCTGTTCCTGTTCCTGTTGCTGCTGTTGTTGTTGCTGTTGAGTTTGCAGCGCATCGTTCTTGTCATTCTGCAGGTCCGTTTGATTCTGAAGATTGTCGGCTTGACTCTTGCTATGTGTCAACATATTGGCCGAGACGTGACTTTTTTTGCTATGAATTATGTGATCAGACTGTTCCATACTCGACTTCATATGATTATCACCAAAGTCCGTCACGACCGTTAACTGCAGTGTCTTCGAGTCCAACTTTGCCTCACTTAGAGCGGGATACTGATGACAGATATTCGGACTCGCCCGCTGCGAGGACACGGTGCTGCTGATGATCGGTACCAAGTTGGCTACAGACCCAGTGATCGGTTGATCTTCGAAGTCCTTTCTCGAGAGTTCCATGTGTTTGGTAAGATCGGCGCTAACGTGACGCAAGTGTCGTCTTTGTTCCATAATGCTGCTCTGACTTATGTTCGGTATGGGTTGAAAAGCGGTCTGCGATATTCTCGAATCTTTCCTAGGCTCCTCCGCGGGCAAAATTGTTCTCGGATCTCCTCGTCGCTCCTCGGACTGATTGCGCGAGCGCGGACTAGTCGAGAATATCTGACTCGGATGCATACCGCGCTCCAATTCTTGACGCTGTCGCTGTTCTGCCCAGATAGCCAACTCCTGTCTCGTCTTTTCAAAATTTTGATTCGCGAACGACGGGCTCTTCTGAGCTGCTCGATCACTGGACGGGTCTCTGATCGGTATGAATGGCATGGGCGATCGTCTGATATCTTCTATTCGCTTGGTGTCCAGAGTCATCGGCGAACGTCGGTGCTCCTCAAAGTAATCCGATCGTCTATTCTCCTGCGTCGACATTGTTGGTCCAGCCCGCGGATTAGGACTGACGTTTCCCCACTCGGGCTTTCTCTCCGGTACAATATTCTTACGATTCTCCGGTCGCGTTTCAAACGTCATCGGAGAGACCCGTAGCACAGTCTCGACCCTCCGCGGTTCCACTGCGAACACTTGGGCATTATCCGGTCTCTTTTTGTCGCCCAAGGAGGCGGTCTTGCGCCCGACCATTGATGCATCCGGCTGATTATTGTCTCCGGGAAAGGTGAAAGTGATTGTGTCATTCCTTCTCTGAAAACTCGTCGTTACATCCACGGAGACGGATTTTCTGTGCTCAGATCTCGACACATAGAGACCGCACTCTGAAGCTATCGAATCAACCGCCTTTTCCCTCGATACCTGCTCACCGTTGGCGTCGACGTAGAGGCCGTCCTGTCTGGTTCTCGGATTCTGGTTTATAGGCGACAAAAAACGTCTCTCCTGTCCATCAGGTCCAACTTGTGTTGCTGCTATCAGAAGTGTCGCTTCGTTGCGCTGACTCTGATCCTGAGACGCTTGAGGATTCTGCGCGTTCGGAGGTAATACCGTAGGCTTTGGTACCGGAACGTCCACACTCGTGGATTTTCTGTGACCCGGGTCTCCGTGTGTTATCTTTGAATTTCCGCGCGGCGGTACCATCGGCTTTGGCCCACGCCCACCCGGTCTATCCGGCACAGCCATGACGTTCTGCGCTATCGGTTGAATTATCGGCTGCGCCTGATATTGCGACAAATCCTGGGAAAATCTCTGTGGATTCGGTGATTGCTGACTGAATTGTTGAGGCTGATAAATTGTTCCGTGAGGATTGTACGGGATCGGGTTCATCACTGTCTGTGGATATTGGCTGTAAGGATATTGAGGCTGACTGGCAGCGAACTGTCCGTAGCCTTGTGGCGGTTGGGCGGGCACAACCACACCGGCGTAGTAAGGTGGCTGCGGGCTCGCCGACTGCGAGGGTAGCTGAGAGCCGACGTGTTGAACTGTGACGTAAGGACCGGTACCAGTGAAAACTGGATTTCCGGTGCTCTGCGGATGTGCGTACAGAGCGGCCCCTGCTTGCTCTCTGTAAGTGACGTCCCTCGTCACGTAACCCGCACGATCGCCGTACTCCCGCGTCTGTTGCTGCTGCGGTTGCGGCGAATAAATCTGAGATCTAACTTCGAACTGACCCGCACGAATCTGCGAATACTGCGGACCCTGATCCGTCACGAACTCCTGTACGAAGTGGGGTTGCGCCTGAACGGGCACCGTTTGCGTACTCGTCTGCGACACATACTGCACTCTGTCGCCGGACAACTTGTCCGATGGATATTGCTGGGGTGGATGCTGACTAGTCATTAAATGACGATCTTCTGATTGACCCGCCGTCGAAGGTCGTCTCAAAGTAGAATATTGAACGCTAGGTTGTCCAGGATTCGAATACTCCGGAGGTAAGTCACCCACGTTAGGCGGATACTGAGCTGGAGCTCGGGTTTGTTGCACTTGTTGAAACGTCCCTATGCCTGTTTGATTGCGATCGATCGCGGCGTATCTGTCGTAATCTATCGTTCGATTTTCAAAACCGTTCGACATGTCCGGCTTCGAATTCTCTGTCGTTCTGGTGGCAGCATCGGCACGACCATTCTGACAGGTCTGCGCTGTCGAACCGTCCGACTGTCCCGTCTGAGTCTGCAGCAGTTGCTGACCGGACCTCTGTTCCTGGCCCTGACTCTGAACACCATTCGGCCCACCAGATCCGGACTGTGACATTGTGGCCCCCACCGACGGCCTTCCGCCGATGTAGCCGAGGATCCGCCCCAGTCCGCACACCGTGGAGTCTTCTGAGACACTTCGTTGAAATTGGTTATTTTTATTTTCGGCTACATAAACGATATCGATTATTACAACCTTTCGGTACCTGAGAATTCGATCTGCTTGAACAAAGCTGCGCGCGCCTCACCGGACTCGTCTCTTTTAACTTGGTTCGACTATCGATTACACGAATACTATGGCACTTTGATTATACTTTCTTTTTTTAATTTTGCGCTCCAGAAGTCTGATAAATAATTTTGCCTCTTTTAAGTTCGAAGATTTGATTTCACGAGACCGACCCAGATTTTCAGTGCTTTCTTCGGCTCCTTCGAAGGATCCTTCCGTTTCTCGTGGCTCTTTTGTCTTGCCCGCTTGCACTCTATCTTTCGTCGCCGTTCGTCGGTCTTTCGAGTTTGTTCAATGAATAGGGATTACGGAGGCATCCCCGAAGTTCCCTGCCATATTTCTCAGGCAGAATGGAAGCTTCCTGCTTTGTAAACAACTCCTACCGAGTGCATCGAGATTAATGCTTTCACGACCCTTTCCTCGACTGCTCCTTCTGTTCCTCAACCGCGTCGACGACTCCTGCAACTCTCTTCATTCCTCTTCCTCCGCCAGTCTTACTTATCGTCGACTCATATTTCGACGAATTGTAAATTCGTTTCTAGCAAAAAATTGACTCGAAAATATTTGTAAAAGTATCGCTTATGCTACGAGTAATGTTCGAAGTTTGATTTTATTTGCAGAACGCGCACTCGCGGCTTTGATAGTTACACAAGCGAAGAACTTGTTCTATTAAAAAATATTCATCACTTTCTTGTAACGTCGTTGAATATTCGAACGAGTTCTTTGCACTTTAATACCGGCTCGAGGCGATTTTGCGAAAAATTGTATTTTGAGTATTTAATCTTTAAAATTTAATTGGCATGTGATCATTAGCGGGCAATGTAAATAACGCGAGGCTATGTAAAATTTTCGAAGTTTTGAAAACCCCTTATCGAGGACGAAAGAAAGGGAGGTTTTAAAATGGTCCTTCTCTAATTATAACATAGCGCACGAGAATTTTGTCCTGTCTTTTAGTTCGTCCTTTGAATTAAAAAAAATTATATTCTTAATTCTCGAACAGTTGAGGTTGAATGGATCGCGATTATATTCTGCATTCGGACGAACCGGATTCTCCGGCAAATTACCGAAGTGTCGAAAATGTTGCGTAGCGTTGCGTAACGAGAGCGCACTTTAATGTTGTACTGTGTGCCTGGGCACTCTTTGTCCATTTAACTGCCAGGAATTTAATCCATCTCGGAGAATTCCGATGAAATATGCGTCGTAGTCGTCGTCGTTATCGTTGCGTCAACAGGCCAGAGTGATTTCGCTTTACGTTCGGCCGACCAGCCGGTCAGGGGAAATCACGTTCGACGTGAGCTGGCCGGGGATGCTTTCAATTATTGGCTCAGCGGTCGGCTTCACGGGGCGACGAGTCTATCTGTAAAATAACGAATACGGTTTCTTTTTTGTACGGTGAGGCAGAATTCACCGGATGTATCGTTCGACGTTCCCGCAGCACTGCGCATACAAATGCACATGCACGCGACAGCATAAATACACGAGAATTTACGTTTTCCCAGAAACTTATCACGATTCTAGAGACTTTATAAATAACTGTTTAAAAAAATATATTACAAAACCCATCCGATGAATTTTGAATTTCACTGTTCAGCGAAAATTTTTTGGGTCAGTAAATTTCCGGAACGATAAGTCCGGAAACGTTATGTTTCCCACTTAGCACGAATCGAACTTCGTACGTCATTGACAGAAGCCGTGGCTTACGTAATCCACGACGAGTTTGGTACACCGAGAACGCAACAGCGCTTGCAATAATTCCCATAGGATTCATTCGGTTGAACAGGCGATTCGCGGGGCCCTTGGTATCCGCAGGAGATACATACATCGGCTCGATAGTCCGATGGAATTTGTTCCGGAATAGCGAGCACAATGCTTGACGAAGCACAGTATCGAGTATATCCGGTCAACCCGGAAAACCCTTGGCGTTCATCGGAGAGATCCGGAGGTCGTGCTGCAATGTTCGAGCACGTCGATGATGATCGGCACTGACGGGGAAACCTTCGTATCGCCATTTACCTACGAGCGAATTCCGAGCGCGGCTCTCCGTTTCCGTTCGATCGTTACTCCCGTCCATCCGTCGTTTCTCAGCCACTCCTTTCTCTGGCACTGTTTGCCAAGTGCGAATATCCGAACCGTGACAGATCCCAATCAACCAGCGAATTTCTACAATTGTTGCGACGTAGAGGACGAATGTCTCAGTGTGGATTTACGAGGTTGATATAATCCTTCGTTGAATTCGGGAGAATCGGTAAGACGATCGGTCAGAAATTTGGTTGGAGATGCACAAAGATGATTTTTCAATTAACCCTTAATTTTTTCCTCGCTGATAGGTTTTTTTGTTGTGGAGCATAAACCTACCTATTTTCCTGTTTTACCAGGATTTTATTCAGAACCGTTTGTCAGAAAAATCCTGAAATCAAACTCTTTTAAATTTCTTTGAAACTCCGAATTTTCGGAAAATAAAATTGCAGAGCGTGATAAATGCGTTACCCACTAACAAAATTTGAATTTGTTTTTCGATGCAAGACGGATGGTTCGCGAGAAACGTGAAAATGTTTAAGCGATGAGGATTTGATTCAGAATTGTTCTCCAGGCGAATCCTGGCATCAAACTCTTTAAAATTTCCTTCGCCGGAAGCTCCGAAGAGTCGTCGAAACTTCCCCACGATGCGGCTCTGGGCGCTTGTAATGTAACAGCTGGATGTAATGTAATATGCATTCTCGTGTAGTCTGTACGATGCATCGGAATTGAAGCGATGATCGAAATTCCATGTACGTGGAATTATAAAGTATAAACCCGCGTTGATGCGGGATTTATACAGAATCCGTTAGGTCGAAAGTTTCAGCAGGGTTTAAGATCGCATCTGTAAAAGGGCGTGTAATAGCTCACGGTACTCCGTGTGATAAAAGTTTTTCGGCTTCGCTCCTTGAAACCCTCGGCGCTACAGTTGATCCGATGATACGCGCGAGAGAACCTTGGCAACTGCGTTGAACCGTAAATAATCGAGAGTCGCGTTATTCCAGAAGGTCTCATCTTCCCAATCGCGCAGCACCGACGCTCTCGCGACGGCTGCGCGTCTTTCCTTCCGTTTATCACGATCACCCCCCCCCCCCCCATGAGATTTCTTTCCTGTTTCTCGCCCTACAGCTTCCCGGCAATGTTTACTTCATACCGTATCGTTCGGACATTAAAACTATGACTTATTTGGGAGAAGTCGAACCATTCCTCTCCGCACCGTGCGTCGAAAGCGAACGACGGAGCTTCTGAGCGTTTCGATGTGTTTCTCTGGTCGAAGCCGGACTCGGCAAGCGAGATCTCGTTTTTCCTTTCTTTTCGCTGGACCGGAACTGATAACGAAGTCACGGCACTTTGAGTTCCCAACAAAATGTTTTGTCGTCAAATTTTCGGGAACGTGTCGCCCGAAATCTTACCCGAGATAACATGCCGCAATAAGAATCGAGCGGGACTGCTTTACGATCCTCGTAACCGTCGCCCGCTAACGAGGATCGACGCGCAGAGAACCGGAAGCGCGTGTCCGTAATGGTGCAATGTGGAGAACAAATAAAATACCAGTGACTGTCGGTCCACAGCGGTGTCTCCAGTCGTTCGTTACGGCAACGAGAATCCAAGCATCGACGAGCAATAACACCGATTGAACGTCTCTCTATTCAATTTGTTCCAACAAATGTCGCGGATCCGTCAAGAAATATAAGCGTTTTTCGCGGCGATACGACCATCAATAAAAAATCGTTGGTTATCGGGTGTCCTGCTGTGCGAACCGAAGCGAGAATCCCCAAGCGTTCGAGCCGTGAAAAAACTGTAGGTAAAAATTAATAAAAAATTCCAATAGAAATTCTTATGGAGGAATAATAAATAATTAATTAACTTTTAACCACGGAGCGTCGAATTGTTTTATTCAGCTTGAATAAAATTTTCCTGCCCGCCAGCGATGTACATTTTATATGTGTAGAGCGTATTTCGAGCTATGCGTTCGAAGTTTTGTGTGAGTTAATCAACGTCCAATTATACGACTTGCAATGGACCACGGAATTCAATGAATTCTATTGCGGCGAGTTGAGGTATAGCTGTTATCGGTCGGGAGATTTTAATAAACCTCCAACCCGAAGCGGCGCAAGAATCTCTTGTTCGAGACCGTCGAAAGAAAGTTGCTCGTTCCTTCGTTCCGAGATGTATTCCTATGCATAGCAATACCGACGTTTGGGGTATCCTCCAGAATTCCAATTCTCATCTTCGTATTGCAAAGCAAGCACTCCCATAGTCGCGATATTCCGATTACGTGACGTTCCATCCCGGCGGTTGAAGGCGTCGCTCTGAAGCGACAAACCTCACCAACGACCGACGAAATATTTCCGTATGATATAAAGGCGAAAGCCCAAAGAAGACTCCCCAGCCAGCTTTGAAGATCGGGCGAATAGCAAAGCTGTTTTTTGATTAAAAACATCACTGCCGTTTGAGTCGAGACAGAACGTTCGCAAGACATCGGTGGAAAATCGCGCGGAGCAAAGTGAACAGTCGCGGAGAAAATCGCGAGGCATTAAAAGTCTCGCAGTCCAACACCATCCGCAAGCACAGACACTTCGATGACGTTAGCCGGGGGCGAAGTTTCCTTACTTGGCTTTCTACTTACAGGATTGGCGGAATATCCCGGAGCCGTTGTCGCACCCCCTGCGAAGCTTCTCAAGCTGGGAAATGAAATTTTATGCTCTCATTTGCAACTTCGGAGGACCCGATCCAAACGCCAAAGTTTTTGATCGCTGGCAGGGACGACAGATTGAGGGAGTGACGTTCATAGGGATTGAACTCGCCGGCCGGGTAGAACCGATCGATCCGGATAGTATATTCGTTCCATCCCGAGATTTCAGCTGTGGTGGCCACTCGACTGATGAAAGGCGTCGGCAAACTTGGCGCCAGCCAAAGCTAGAGGGCAATTAATTGGGCAAGCTCAAGTCCAACTCCCCGACGTGCCACGGTTGGCGCCAAGTTCTCCTTCCGGCTTTTGGGCTCGGGGGAACAGGGGGTTGTAAATTGATGCGGGTTTGCACAGAGGATGCGTATAACTATAATACGAATGAAGATGACCACGCCCACGAACGCCCGTTCCAGCTAGGTTTACGAGATATCACGTTTATTCGACGCGAAAACCGGTACGGGGACCGGAAACAGCCAGCTCATTCATTTGCTCAATGACAGCAGCCCCAACTTCGTTTGTCCTTTTCTCGTCCCATTCGAGTGCACCTTCGATTTATCATTCTCATTTTACTTTTTCGATCTTGGATCGGATTAATGAGAGAGTGGTCCGCCGAATTTTATCAATCTGAGAAAAAGATCGAGTGAAAAGCATGGATAAAAAAAGGCGGACAGTCTTAGATTTTCCAAGAATTTTTACTATAATACCTGCGAAAATTTCTCATATTTCCGGTAAACCAAACGAACCGCCCTAGTCTCTTACTACTACGTGCTATGTTAATATCTTTTAAGCGCTATAGTCATGTTTAATAGATCCTTCTCTCGGCATCGGTGCCGGCTGTCTCGGCCCAGGAATTCCGCAGTTTACCTGGGCCATCGCGTTACATGCGGTATAATTGTGTCAAATAGGCTGCAGCGAAAAAATGGGTATAGCGTAAAAAAACCAAGGTATATAGGTAGAAATGAGCAACCGAGTATTGTATCGGGTTCATTACACTGTTGTTATTGACTGCACGTCGGGAGATGGGAGAAAACCTATTCGCACGAAATCTAGTTGAGAGCAGCACGTACAACCCTTGGGGGTTGCGGAGTTTCGGAGGATGGTCTGCTTTGGGGATTCGCCCGTCTACCGCCCCCTCGATAAACGCTAAATTTTCCTGTACGTCAATGCACCTTGTGCACCATCCAACCACCTCGTGTACATACGCACCATGCATATACCATAGCGCTGTTGCACAAAGCTCTTGGGCAATTTCGGGCTACCAGAGGAGCTTGTTGGCAAGCTTCAACCACCGTTGAGATTAGCTTGTTAGTCAAAGTAAGCAAGTCAAGCTATTAGCCTTGGGTAGAGGAAGTTTCGTTTGGGAGGTTGACGTGGGTTATAGTGTCCGATACCAGACTGTAGGCTGGTGGATGCGAAAAACTCAATAAAGTTGCTCGATTAAATTTCCGTTTGACGACTATTATCAATCATGTCTAACTTTATCCGAAGTAAAATAAATAAAAAATTTTTAAGGTAAATAATTTAAAGAAAAATAGATTCTAGGTCAGAAAGGCAGCGCCGGAGGGCAAGTGTCGGGTATCGCGAACGTTGTTATGATTCGATTAACATCTAGAAACTAAGAGTGCATATTAATTGAAAATCCCAACTGAATTCGCAATACCCACAAATTAATAGTGGAAACAATTAAAGTAATTGCGGTGCGCTAATTGATGTACATAAACGGGTCGTTTATCGAATGGAAAATATACGGAAAACCGACATTCCTCATCAACGGGTCGTCGACACCACCTCCGATTCCGTAATTGGCTATAACGAAATTTTACCAATTTCCTCGTAACCGGCGAGCGAGCGCGATGCAAGGGTCCGCTAGTCGCCTCGCTAAATTGTCGACATTACGAGGCTGCGGGCCGGGGCGGTCAACGATCAATTAGAATCGGTTATGGCAATCGTACAGATTACGAGCGTAACGCTTCCGTTAATTGACGAATGCCGGGAAACGCCCAGCCCAGATTGGTCGCACGTCAACAAAACAATCTAAAATTCGTGGGCTTTTCAACTTCGTATTTCCGATCGTTTTCGATCCCCCAAAAATACCTAACATGAAAAAAACATAACGAAAATTGTCAAACGAATAAAACGCCGACGACAGAGTACCACCGAGTTGCCTCGACGAAAGAATATTTTCTCGGCACTCCGAACATTCGAGGAAATAAATAAAATAATTCATACGAGAACGAAACCAACATCCGGGGAGAAATGATTTAGAATGCACGAGCTGGCGAGTGCTCGACGCTAGATTGGAGCCCAAACGAAACGGGCTTTTCGCGTATATGGCACGCAAGCACAAGGCTCACGGACTATTCTGAGCCCTCTGCCAACTCAACTCCAACGAGGGGGGATGGAGTAGCAGGAGTGAGATAATATTCGCGCGGGGGATGATCGTGTGTGGAGCAAAATTCAGCGCTAAGCCGTACACTCGAAGGACGGACTGGCGATGGTGGTCGAGCGATATGCGGAGCAATCTAGAGCGGAATGAAAAATCCACCTCGATTCCTCGGTTACCTAGAGCGGAGAGCTCTCGAGCGGGGCACGAGAACTGCAATGCGGATTGGCGGCGATAATGAACCAGCAGCAGAAAAGTCGGAAAAAAGGGAGGAGGTAAAAGACCCCGTCCAAATCAGCGAGAGGTCAATCGAAGTAATACCCAAACTGTAGATTGACACAACTGAAGCATGATCTGTTAAGCATGCGTTGCGCATAAATGCCCAATATGTGTGCAACGCAGAGCGTCCGCGAAGCGCTCGTCCACTAATATTTAATTATAAATCGTTACGATTATTACCGTCGTTGCAACGATGGGTTCGTAACGAGCGTCAATCTACTTGTTGATACTGTGGTCGGTGTACGGGGCGATTGATAAGCGCAACGCTCGAATACAAAATTACCCACGCGTACGTTAACGTGTGTAATCCTTGGTCGTTCCTTCTCGTACGGAAGCGTTGGCGGTTCGAGGTCGTTTTTATTTTTCGCTGTTTGCGTGGTGGGAATTAATTAATTGCAGGTCATTGAACGAGGCACTAGGGCATTAAACACAGCTATTCTCGAAACTTATCACGATCACCTGGATGTCTACGGGCACGACTTTTTCCTCCTGACGTAGTTCAACTACCGTGGCTCATTGTATAGCAATCGCGCTACCACCGTCGTTGTACCGTCGCTGTCTCAAGTTTGTCGTTAATGGAGTTTTCTAATTTCCATATTTATCAGAGCGTCGGGAAAACTTTGCAGCGCAGCACTGTGGGTGGGCTTGGCTCGCGCCCACCTCGCTGTCGTTTGTCGTACAACCTCTCATTACTTCTTTGCGAACCGTGACCCGCCCCCTTGCACCACGTAAAGACGATACTGGCCCGTCATCCGTAGAATGGTAAGAGTCCCCTGTTCATTGTTTTAAATTAATATCAACGTAGAAAACGACCGTGCAGAAACGCGCTAGGAGTGCAAGCGATTAACCGGGTTTGGAAGTCGCTCTTTCGAGTGCGAACCTTCCTCGAACAGCTTAAGGAACCAACCGAAATTACTGTAGATCCGGAAAGCTAGCGTTGCCGAAGCAATCGTCGAACCAACTCGCAGCTTACGCGAACGGAACGTATCTTTCAATTCTAACTCCCAAGCTTTTAGCAGGTGTAAAAGTTTCCCTTGGCTAAAACGATCCGAAGTACGATCGTGCTTGTGAGCGCATCGGGAGAATTTTGCACACGAATCTCAGAGCGTAATGTAACAACGAGGAGAGTACAGGCTGCGGAGGAACAGGGGAGAAAGCAAGCAGATGCGAGAGGTCGGTACGCGGCTGACCGAAGTTTAAGCCTCGAAGAGCAAAGGGCCTTAGTGAAGATAAAAGGAAAATGGATTCTCCTCTCGCTTTGGCCGTAGTCGAGAATTTCCCCGTTCGACTTTAGCGGCTAAACGAGTCGGGTTCGGAGGTGGAAGCTCCGCCGGAAATGTCTAGACTACTCACGGCGTGAAATACACCGCGCGACTCACATTACAAACATTCACCGTTTACTGCATGGATTATCCGGGATAACGTGTCTTGACTAAAACTAGGTAAAATAGACAGGTGCATCATTGATTCATACTAATTCACCGTTCACCAGTCTTATTAGCGACAAGTGTACGATGCGAATAGTTTAAATTTCTTTGCATACGAATTGGAGAATTTGAAGGTCTCTGTGGCGATTGCGAAGCGTAATTTTCTATCAAGTTCTTTCATCATCGTTGATTTACGTTTATGTGAAACTAAACACATTTTATCCCATTTTCCCCCTTTCCTCTACACAGAGGAGACCAGGACAAACGTTATTGGAAAGTCGTTTTTTGGCTCACTATCCCTGTGTCATTTTACCCCGCTCCCCATTAAACATGCACAGGTGCGTACTCCAACGAATTAACGTCCAATGTGCTTTTCTTCCTCGATTTTCCACCTGCTGACGAATTTATGAGTGCAGTCCGTCTCACGAGCGCCTGCAGGCGATCCGTCTGTTGAATTTTTCTCGCAAAGGGCATCCCGTGGAGACACCAGTAAAGAGAGGGAGCGGCCGGCAATCACTCCATCGATTGGCAAACCTTTAACAAATTGCTCTGTGCATGGTCACCGGTTTTCCTAACGAGGGTTCCCTCTTGTCCTTACCCTGCGTTTGCAGGTCATCCCGCTGTAAGTCAATTTCCGCTGACGTCATATTTTACCCCTCGAGCCATCTCTTCCCTACCTTTTCTGCCTCTCGGAGACACTGATTTGTTTTCCTCTCTCGTATTAATTTCGCTACACCCCCGTTTGGATTATGTGAAAGTTGTGGGTTTGCCTCTTTCCTTCCAGTTCATGCGCGAAGGTGGCTCGCGAGGTGAGAGCCGCGTTCAAGTAAGTCGAAGGAGAAACTTCATTCAATGTCGAAGGCTCGATAATTGCGGCACTCCTCGTTTAGACGCCACACTTGCTTACCAACGTCCTCGGCAACCTCGCGGCGGTCATCACGGCCCAACTTCGAGTTATCCTGCCGAGAGGACACCAGAGCACGAGTTTACGCTGGGACCCGATTCCCTTAAACACTCGACCTGCGCCACCACGGGTTCCCCGCTTCTCGAGGTCAGCGTTCCCGTTTTCAAACCGCTGGCTCCAGGGCCAACTACGAGAACCACAGAAACGTGAGTCGCATCCCAACAGTCGTCGTCCGCCCCGACGACGGCTGCCAAATAAAGACACGGAATTCACCACGCCTCGCAGCCCCATTCTATAGCATTCTGTAGCGCGGCCCAATGCATAACGCGTGTCTGCATTGGGTGAAGGTGAACGCTTAATTGCAACCACTCGGGACCTATGGAACCTTAAAGGCATTTGCGTTAAATCACGGTTGCGCCTATCTTGAAGCCGGAACGATGAAACCTTTGAATTCACGTTTTTTTACTCATCCGGTAAGAAGAGCTTTCTTTTCTAGATTTTGTTTCCGTGACGGTAAATCGAAGAAATTTACATACTGTGAAAAAATTTCAAACACATTTCCGTTGGAATGTTGCACAGAGGTTTTTACGTTTGATGAACATTTTTGCGAATTTCAGACAAAAGATTTATAATTTTAGTATCTGGTATTTTCAGTCTTGAAAATGAGTACATCAATGTTTCATAATTGGAACCTTTGTAGGCGAATTCCAGTTCCAGTACGTTACATTGAGAATTTATTTCCACAGTCGAATTGCCGATCCCGGAAGTGTTATCGAAAATTTTGTCGGGGGCATATCGACGCTTCTTTTCTCAAATTTTTCTCTGAGGTATGGAAAAAAAAATCGAGAGCCGCTACAACTTCGTCGGCAGCGTTGAAAAATGTAACGAGACCAATGATCGGTCCATGGGATTTTCGACTCGCCAATCCGGATATCCTCATAGTGGCAATTATCGTCGGTTGGATGAGGCATATTATCATCGCGGCAATCTCGGTTCTCTTCATATTCCCATCCGGTGCGTCGAATGTGAATAAAAAATTCAAGAATTCTCGGTACTGAGCACGTTTCGGTGAAATACCTCGGTGAAATGCCGTGGAAAATTGCTGTCATCGAAAAATACAGTCTCCCGAAGCTGCACGAAACCGAGAAAACTCGTATAATTTTATGACTGCGCGAAATGTAACCAGCTGCATGAAGGAGTCACGTGGTGAACGTACTCAGAACACGGAGATTGTCAGCGCTTGCAGCCGCGAACGGGAGCGGCCGTTCGCCAATTTTTCAGTAAAAATGCGATGGCAAGTGGCGATAACCCGCTCAGTAGGGTAGCAAGGATAAACCAAAGATGCCTCAAAGCGAGTGGATACTGAAATAAGAGAAGGAAGGAGTCGTAAGAGCAGTGGGTGGCTCGGAGAGAGCGGAATAAGCTGAGGAGCGCGGAAGAACGCTCGCAAGATGGATGAAGTCGGTTTGCCGGACGGGGGACGCATGGGTTCGGCCGCGTTAACCCCGAGGACGAACCCTCGCCACGATCGACCGTCCACGAGGAGGTGGCGCGCGAGCGCGAACGGCAATAAGTTAACCGCGCGGACACTCCAGACACTCGGTGTACCCAGCCTCGGAGAACGTCAGAAATAAGAATTATGGAAGTGCATCTCGCTTTTCAACCGACTCATTCTATCGTTCTCGTTATATTTTTTTTCTGTCGCGGTTACCGTGTCTTTACGCTTTCGCATTTTTCCTCAAGGTAAAGAACAAAACGAAAAGTAGAGCGGTTGGGAGGAAAACAGAAACTCGCCGAGTGTGTAAGAGAAATGGGCCGGTACTTCGCGACACCGGTCTTTCGTGCAGGCGTAGACTCACTCACTGCCTCCGCTTACCCTTTCTCGTCTCCATTCACAGTTTCTTTCTCACTTTACGTGTCTTCTCGTCGTTGGAAACCTTGCCCGAGCTCTCATGTTGCAAGTGCAACGGGCGCCGGCCTGAGTGCACATCCGAGTGCATCGCGAAGGGTATTTTACCAGCGAAGCCTCTCTGGAATACCGAGATTCCGAAGCCCATTCTGCTCCCCGAAGACTACAGATTTTCGGCATCGATAGGATCGATAATCGTAATATGATTGAAGTACCGAGGGAATTTATAACAATGTCCGAGTACAGGAACAAGAGTACGTGCCGTGAAACCTCTCGAGATTAGCTCACTGCCAGCTTTCCGGCTCACCTCGAAGATTCCCATATGTGCCACAAGAAGGTTCTCCTTGTTTTACCTCGAATGGCGAATGACCGAGAAAAATATTTTCCTGTCGAAGTTTTCGATCTACTGGCGGACTAGCAGAACCACGAGAAGGAACAATGTTCGGCTCTAACAGCAAAACTACGTCTGCTGATTTCTTTTCATTGCAACATCAAATAAATTTTTATTTCCGGCAATAAAATGGGAAATTATTTACCGGTGTCGTCGACGGGCAGGCGAAAACGAGCCGAGTACGTCGGATGTCGTGCAAAGCGCGGAACAGGCCCAGCTGGCAAACATTCGCCACCCTGTTTGCTCACCGCGAAGGGGGCACGACTGGCGGGGCCAAAGGGAGAAACAGCCTTAACTTGAAAACTCTCCGCACTCTCCAGCGAAAACTGTGAGAGCGGAAGAGCGAGCGTAGGGAACGAGAATCTCGAAACTATTTTCTTTCAAGATTCCCTGAGGTGCATCTCGATCCTTGGTGCACGAAGAGCCGAGGAGATCGAGATGGTAGTCCAGGTAAAAAAAAGAATAAAAAACGCTAGAGTGGCGCACCGACAAGGTAAGCCCAGGATCTCGTTCTCGTTCGTGCAAGTTACGAGAAGCGATACGCGAAGGAGCTATAAGCTCGGAACTGGATGGCCGCGTAATTCAATCCGACGAAATACACCGGAAAAGCCCTGGCCGCGCCCCGGCGGCGACCCCACGCGACCCGACGTCCTGTTGGGTTACAACACACACTCGCACACACGACAAACCCGGCACCGACTAGGACTGCTCTCGCACAGGCTGACTCGACTCCTATCCGGGTTAACGGAGTTAACCGTATGCGACGCGTACAGACAGTAATTTCGGGCAAATGATCGTTAGCCGCAATGGACGGCGTCACGATCTTGTACTCGACTGTTCTCCGTTTCTGTTGGGCCTGATTCGTAGGACGAACCCGTACACTGATTGGAATAATGGCGCTATAAGCGTGAATTTTAATTCACCTCGATCGAAAAATAAGACTGTTGTGGCTCCGACTCAAAAACGCAAGACTTTCACAATGAAATATATCAATTTTTATACGAATTAAAAATCGCTAAGTTGAATAACGTTACGTGATATTTGAAAACGCGAAACGTTTTGCCGAGGGTTTGTAAATATTGGTCTTGATTAATTTCACCATTGGTATATTCGTTTTAATTATCGAGATACGAGGCGAAAAAGTGAGCATCGAGGGAACACAGCTGCTACTGTTTGAACAGCGCGATCATACATTATGGACACGAAGTCCGAGGTGGAATCTGTGAAGATAGATTAAGTGCCGATGTGTTGTTGACGTTTCTGCATTTATTGTTTTTCGCCCGATACGGATAACATTAAATTAATCTCTGTAAAGCCTCACCGGATAATTGAAAACGGTAAGCCTCGTCCCGGTAATAATAATAATTTATTCGTCGACAAACAGCGACTAATTCCAAAATCAAATATCATAAGGTTTTCGATGATATTTAGGGGTAGTTCGTGTGTAAAGGAAAACTAGTACAATCAACGAATTACTGCGTCTCATCAGCAATAAACGAAACTTTGAAATTTCGCCGAGCGCGCAGTCCTAATAAAATGAAATTTACCGACTTCAAAGTGAATGAAAACGTATTTCTGGATACCAGGTTAATACGAGCTGGAGATTCAATCCAAAAATTGCTAAAATTCTGTATATGCCCTAAACTCAATTACAGCAGAAAAAGTCGATACCGTCGTAGCGAAAAAAAAAACTCGAGAGTGCATGTGTTTTGTTCGTTTTACCTCATGAAAATATGGATTACAATAGCCTAGCAGAGGCATTGGAAAGCTTTTCGTACAATCCACGTTTATTCACCTGCGAGCTTCTCTTTTAGTTTACATCCGCCAAGCTTCTCCACCTCGCATCCCAATGGATCGTGTTTCATAACCAACCACGAGTTAATGATGCAGAGGCTAAAGTTGGATACATCGTATCATTCGAGTGTTGCGCAAAAGCAAAAAAAATTAATGGAAGAGCGGAGTTCCGTTCCATTTTATTTAATTTTACGCGATGCGCAGCCCAGCGAAGCAAAACATAGCACGGAAAGAAGGCAAAAACAAAGCGCGGAGACAACATCCCTTCCGCTCATTTTCCACAAGTGTGCCGAGCGAGTTTGCAGAACCAGCGCCATGGAGATCCATATGCATCGGAACGAATGTATAAATGTTCCCAATTTATCGTTAGCCCCGCTCGCTCATTCAGCTTTGCTGACAAACTCACCGATGTTCGTCTACACACATAGCAACAATTTCGTATCGGAGCTATGCGTAGTGCACGCCCGAGGAAACATCCGTTCGCTCATAACTGCACCGCTCCCGTCCTACGCCCGTCGCGGAAGCTTATCCAATTTCATCGCGTGTGTGGGTCTGCTAACTTGGTATCTAACCAGCGACGTGACGAGTATAATTTAATTCGAGGCACGGGTAAATTCGTTAGTGAAATACAACTAACTCTCCGGCCGTGTAAGAGAAAGGGTTGAACCGGCTCAAAGTCGAATGGTCGTTGCGCCGTTCGTCGAGAGTGCGCTGCCACGTTCGCCATATGCAACCCCCTCATTCTCACCCCGAAGCCCCAACCAACCCCCTTTGCTTCTCGCTCACGGCCGTATAAACAGTAATTCCTGCTCGCGAATGATCATTAGCCATGTAGAAACGCTTCAACAACTACGGTACAGAAGCTCCGGATTGTTTGCTCGGTATTTGTACTGTTGTCGTCGGGCATACATCCAGGGAACGAGTACACGGCCGCGAATCGACCTCGCTTATTCTACTCTCCGGCAACGGTAACCCGAGCATTATACTAACCAAGTAAGCGGGCTTCACTAATCAATGAATCGAGTGCCTGAGGACCCTCGCACAACCCGCGCCCTACGCAATTCAAACGTTTTCGGACACGCGCGCAAACAGAGTGCATGTAAGCAAACAACGGGAATACTTTGAGTGCGTGACAGATTCTCAGAAAACGATAACGAATTGCGTGCAACTGCCGCGTATCTTTGAAGCTTTGCGGCGGTTCAGATGCGACATAAAGTAGGCAAAAGCCGGCATAACGCTCGAGTGAATCACCGATGCGGTTGATGCGACAAAGCGCACGAGAAATGTTACGATAAAAGCAAACAGGTTTGCCGACCATCAGGGCAGTGAAAATTTTTTCATGCGTGCATATCTGCGACGATGACGCCGCGGATCGATAGGGGAGAGCGGGGCAAGATAGGCAGCTTTTCCCGTTTCGTCTCCGGGAGAAAGGTGAAACTTGGTTCGAAAGGACGACACTGGTCCATCCGCTTTGCGCTGCATATTTTCACCGGGAACCACCCGGGAAACTGTTTTCTGAAGAAACATTGGTACGAGCGGATGTTTCATTAGTTTCGTCGCACAGGAGTTACAACGAAAGATTAATTTGAGTGGAATAAGTACCGCGAAAGTTTGAGGTGTTCGCTGCCGGAGGACCGTTACAAAAAGTTTCGTCCTTTGTTGATGTCTCTGAGACTTTCGCAACTAACATTTTATCGGAAGTCGCGCGAAAAAAAAGACGTCAAAATGGGTTGAGAACTGTTGAATGCTTTTTTTTATTTGTTTAATTTTAATGTCAATTTTATTTTTGCAGAGTTTGCAGTTCTGCGACCGAGACAATTCGGAACAATCCTCCTGACGAGGCGTCTCGCAATGTTAATTTATTTTGAACATAACGCGAAGTCGCTACGACGAATGAAGGGAACGCTGGTGAATCTCGTTTTACAACGAGATCTTGCGAAATTCAAAGCTGTGTTACGTTCACGTGACACACTGACCCCGATTACCGTCCCCAAGCTTTATAAAGGGCCAGCGACTCCCGACTTAAAATATTTTGGTGCGTTCGAACGTTGTCGCGTGCCAACGGCACCCAATGCATCGGAGCACAGTCTCCGGAACAGCTCCTATCCTAGGGAATAGCTCGGACCCTTCGAAGCTACGCTAGGTCAGTAACCTCTGACGCTCCTATGCTAGGCCCACAGGTCTCGCCACTGGGGCGCCCAGGCGATGATCTCCATCACTTTGACGCATTTATGGGCTCACAGTCCGCCACTTTAACCCAGCATAGGAAGAAGGAAACTCATAAAACTGTCCAGACGCTTCCGGACGTCACGAAACCCCATAAATCTGTTTCCTTATATGGGCATTCATCGACACGCACTATAGGAAAAACAGGCACAAATTGTACCAAAATACGCCGCGAAGACTCCGAATTTCAGTATAAAAAGTGCCACAAATCCGAGCTACTCTCGTTACTTCACCGACAACGATCTCCGCTGCACAGAGCGCGCAAGGCTCTGCTACGACGAAACTCTGACCCTGCGAGGCAGAGACTCTTCGAATAAAGTAGTAAAGAGCAAATCAGCTCTAGTTTTTGAATCTGTGTACCATTAAACCGAACTCTAACGAAAAATCCATATTGTGAGTATCACTTGAAAATTTCGGTGTACAACCATTTATTTCTGCATGCAGCCCGTGATTTGTATATACCGACAACCTCTGTTCGTCATCGTACTTCGAAAATCCACGACAGTACGGCAAGGACTCCGTCCCTGAGTGAAGGGCTGACCCCTTGACTCGAAAGAGAGACCACTCTTTTTATGTTCGTCACCGCTCGAATTCACACCTCGTCGGTTAGAACTTAACAGCGGCATTGGAAGATGCGTAGTCGGCATGTCTCGGATAACTGCTGTTCCGTCGTTATTATTGCACGACAGAAATTTTACCGGACCGGAAGGCGGATGGAGAAGTGGAAAAGGGAATCGGCGCGAGTTTGTTACGACCCAGTGTATGGGAAGCCGTATAGTTCAGCGCAGTCGGGTCGACCGCGCAAGGAGTAACAACCCGTGTCGTGTCAGACCGGATAATTCGACTGCGCGCATCGTGTACTTACTACCCACTGCAAATCTCCAGGTTCATACGAGTCATGGCTTCTAGTTTTGCTGTGGATTCCACCTGTGTATGCGAAATTCACATGAATAGCGCTGGAACCAGGTCATGAATTTTTTTGTTTTTTTTTTTGGTGACTCGAATGAACTTTCCAATATCTGGGTTCATTTCCAAGATTAACGTAATTTAAGATTCCTAGGCAATCACGAAACAGATTCCGGAAGCAATTTACGAAAAAATGCACCCGCATACACTTTTATCATCGGTTCCAGTAAGACGTGAAAAGCATCTGGCGATAGTTTTCTAGCTCGTTTAAAAAGTCCCGTCGTTGAATGTCGCCAAAAACATGGGCAAATGCGGACCCCAACAGCTTTCGGGAATCGGGAGTCTTTGAAGTTTCAATTTTTCACGTGAAAGATCGAGTATTACACGTCACAGTCGATGCTCGTTGAGGGAGTCGGATGCGTGACGGGGAGTAAACGGCAAGCCGCGCGGTTGCCAGAGTTCCTAATGGTAAATCTCAGGCCTCTTTGGCCTCACTGTCGAATCGAAAATCGATGTTTAACCTCCCGTGGAAAGCGCGCGGGTTGTGTACACACGCTTGACAATATTGCATGTGTCACAGGAAACCCTGCGCGCGTTCCGCCCTAGGACTTACTACGCTTTGTCGTTGACAGCATCTAACAGTGTGGACTTGATGCGCCTTTACTATCCGTCGTTGGTTCAAGGTATGCACATGCTCGCGTTACTTTCCGCCGACTGCGAGCTCGTGGCTCCATTTCCGGTCGTTAATTCCGCCATGCGTAACAACTCCATTACCGGATTTAAATAACGCAGATCCATAGAACTCCCGTCATGGCCGCGCTACCGAAACCCCCGAACAGTCAACGAAACACGTTTCCATTTCTCTTCTTCTCCATCGAGGAAATCAGTTTCAAGAAGAACTTACCGTGTGTCTCGCGTGAGAAATCTTTCGCAACGGAATTATCCCACCGACAATTACATCATAAAAGTTCCTCCAGGATCTTTTATCTCCGCCTTACCGGTTCTTGCGCAACCTTCTTCGAGATAAATCACAGGAGCCCGCAACCGTCGAGTTTTCACTACAATATCTTTGAAAGACTTTGGCGAAACGTAAAGTTTCTGCAGCCGACGAGTTCGGAAGGCCGAAGACCGTGTTGCCCGAGGCTTTATTGTTACCTAATTCTATGCAGATTCACGGTGAGTCGTCGGAGTTGACGGTGCAGTGCTAGTCAGGGGTTGAGTTTTGAAGAGTTGACTCGGTACCCCGTAAGAAGTTTGCAGACTCAAGCCGCGCCCGGCCAGAGACCGCTCCATCGAGCCTCGTTGCGACGATTCGCTCCCAACCGTTTTCAGGAACACCCGGCAGTGTCGCGACGGGTCAACGCTTCGCAACGTTAATATATTTCATCGTCCCGATTCCCGGGAACGTTCGCGGAGCCAACCAGCTTCGTGTCCGCGTCACGAGAGAAAGGAACGCTCAACAGAGGCCGGACACAAGCTGGACAAACGCGAACCAGTCGTCACGGACGTCGCGGTCAGCCGTCGATCCCACCAACTCTACCGCTACCGTTGCTCCCCATCAATCCCCCCCCCCCCCCACCCCCCCGGACTACACGAATTAATGGCTTCCGAAGCTTATTGTTACTGGCACGTGCTCGCGGAAGAACCTGGAACGATTTACCGACGTACGAATCGGCGCACACGAGCGTGAGATATTCCCGGAATGGATTTAATGTGCGGAACTGCGGGTAATGATCGACATTCGACATCGATCCAGGTGGAAGAGTCGTTGCCTGATGTTTGGGGCAGGAGAGATTCCGGCCCGAAACTGGAACACTCTGAAATAAAGGCCGCTCGGATGACTCTCGGACTATTAATCGACCGTGAAAATTTATGCCGAGATCGTTTCATTCTGCAAACACGCAGACCGAACATTTGGTCACCTCAAACTCAGGAAATCCTGTTGTTCTCGGAGGAGCAGACAGACGAGCGATTCGCGAGGAATCCGACCAATCAATACCTGTAATAAAGGATTGAGACCGAGTGCAAGTGGCACGCGTACCTCTACTTTCTTTTTCCTATTCTCCGTCCTTCCGAACCTACTCCCTCTTGTACGTTTTTCGTTGTAGCGGTAAACGTCGAGTCGTTTTTCGATGCCATCTCAACTACATGGGATTGAATTGTTCCGAAACCCGCCCCAGCACACGATAAGCTCGTAATAGAAGCGTCGGATTCGAAAGTTTCACCTTAAACGCCACTTGAGGAAAGCAAAAAAAAACATCGCAACAAACGGAGTACGAGAAAGTCACTGAAGTGATATCAATTTTTGCCGAATGCAATATCATTGGGGAAAAATCCGCAGTCGGATAAATAATTGATGCAAGATCCCAGCCAAAGTTCGAGGGATCGCATGTTCACTTCTTCGACGGTATTCATTCGTCTCATTCGTTTCGAGTCTGTGTGTACCCTGAGCGCTATTTGGCGTCGATCGGACAGTCGAACGGACGTAGCTGTCCATTCTGGCTGGCAAATTGAATCGAACTCGGCAGGATATACCGCCGCGAGCCAAATGCATTCTCCTATCTAATCGTGGCCCACGTTTATCCATTCGATAGAAGGCGAGGCTCACGGTGAGGGACGAAGGATCGAACGGCCGGACAGGGCTCCGAGTCTGGTTCGGAACTCCGCCGTCCCCCCGGATGTTCCAGCAACCCGGAGCAACGCGTTGTTCATCGAAACTATCGGAGAACCGGCCGCATTCGATTACTACAGGTATGCCGCGAGCTAACAATGTTATATATTATATGCATTCACTACGATGTATATATCGGTTTTATCCTACGAGTATAGATTTACCCGCCACGGGTGGAACGCACGGACGCGGTTCACCCATTTATGTGTATAATTCGAAATAACGAGATCTGTCGAACAACGAGTAATTACCCACAGAAGATAGCTCAGTTTTGCTCATGACAAGGTTCGCAAATTGGTTCCTGTGGTATTCTATAGTGTCGTTTGTGCCTTCAGGCAATGCGAGCTTTCATGGGTAGGCGCCGCTCTGATGGACGGATTAAAATAAGGGAATCGCACCTTTTTTTTATTTTTTATAGAAGTGAATGACAAATGGCGATTCGGTTTAACATGAAAAGGGTATGCAAAAGCCGTTACCTCGATTTTGCCGTAATTTTTATGCAAATCTGGGTTTATGAAATCGCGAAGTTTCCGTCCTACTGGAAAGCTTGCTGCACTAATGCTGCAGCAAACTTTGAGAGAAATGCTCTAGGTGCAGTTTTACCGTAGCTGTGAATAATTGTTATATCGTCTAGCAATTTCCAGACCAATTCAACATACTCGCTGTCGCCTAAAATTTTTGATTCCACTATTCGAACGAAATACACGATGGAAAAAAAGCTTTTTTTTCCTCTTTGCCTCTCCGTTTTATCCGTCATTCTTTAATATTTTTTTTTCGTAGACGTAATCTCTGAGAAAAATAATTAGCAAGGTGTCCGAACGAATTACTACTCTGAGCTCCCGTTCGTGGGGCTTTTTCTATCAAAGCCTATTTCGCCGCTAACCGAACGAGATAGAACTGTATACGTTTGTTGCAGATAACGTGGACGGGTCTCAAAAAGTTTTCTCATATCGGACGAAATGTACAGAAGAAATATGAACTCGTGGTTCAATTAGTTCGTTGTACAATCCTGACACGTAATATTGCACAGGTCGTCTTGGGTTAGAAGGTAAGTCCAACACAAACTTTATTTTCGCTATTCACTTGTGTAGATTTATATATTTATGGCAAAGGGTTTTTTTTATTACTTGAAAAAAAATATCTTGAATTGCGATCGGCTCGATAGACCGGATCGCCCGACCGCCTGTCGCAGAATAAAATTCCCGTAAAGCAGACATCGAAACCTATCAATTCGTCGATTTCGTAACCGATGTTCCGAGGCGCATATTCCAATCGATTGTTCGACGACCGACCTGAAGCATAAACACCTCGCGACAGAGCTGCCGGTTGAAAAGAGCGTTGGTAAAATTCACAGACCTCCGTCGTCACGTAGAATCGATCTCTCGTTGAACTCTGTCAATCGAATTCCAGCCACGTGCAGCGCCACCGGCATGTAACGTTTTATTCTCCGAGCGGTTTTCAGCGTCGGTCGTTGAGATTCTCTGTATTTCGTTATACCATGTTGGATACGCGAAATTATACGGAACACACAGTCACCGCTCGATACAGCGAGGTTCTTTGCGTTACGGGAGATCGTACGCGTTACCTATCTGCATAAAGCGTGTACGAGGCGGTCGTTGGAGCCGTGATGGGACGGCGTCGGCTTTTTATTTATTAGGAAACGTGGAAAAATCGATTTTACGATCGAAGAGCGGCGACGGTGAGGCGGGTTGGTGGCGATCGTCGTATATTCACGGTGCGTAACTGTCGAGACCAGGCTGGCTCTGACAATTGTCGATGTCATAGCCACAGCCGTTCCCCACCCACGGAAACGAAAGAGGAAGCTGTATAGATCAAGTCAAGATTCGAATGAAGGTCAATAAAATAAAAGACAGTTGGCCCTTATGTATGTTCGCTAGATGCCGATTTTTTTTCTCAGAGTAGTTTCGAACCTTAAATCACATCCGTTGGGTCTGCAGTCCGGCGTGGTCGTGACAATCGAGATACACCTCTAATAAAATTCCATTTTGTTTTTGTTCTTTTTTTTTCATCGTTTCTTACTAGACGTGAATTTTCAACTAGGAAAGTTGCAAGTCGGAAGTTTAGTACGTAGTTCAGTACGTAGCCAGTCCTATGGCACGCTACCTGCATATATATATATACATATATGTATATATATATATTTGTATAGGTACTACACTTTCAGGCAGACAACGCAGGTTACTTTAACTCCATCAGTATAAAGTTTCAGCACTTTGCTCGCCGAGTGCACGTTCACCTGTGTAAAATTACACATTACGCCGCTCCATAAGTACAAGCCCAGGTACGGTGGGTTGCCTATAGTTTTGCAACGAGCAGGCGCCAAGAGAAAAGGGCCAAAAGGGCGAGGGCTAGCGAAATATTTATGTCACTATGGAAAATTTATATGGTGAGGTTGAAGCTAAGTAGGGTCAGTAAACCACCTCGCAGTATCGTAGGAATGTCCGGGGCAAGGTTCTCCCCCCAATTCGGCGAGGGTCAAGTAGATCCGAAGGCTCTTGGGGCTCGGTCCAACGGTTTCCCCGGCATCACTTTTTTCCCCTGCCCTCGCCCTCTCGTCTCTGGCAAGTATACGAGCCGACGAGGGCTACTTAGTTACCTCATTCCAGCGGGGGGTAATCCGCATTGTTTACAACCAACTTTATTCCCCAGCACTATATTTTTCTGGAATTCCTTTGGCTTTAAGATCCAAAGCCTTCGATGAGTGTCGGGATATTTCTGGTGGGAAAATGTTTTTACCTGGTCGTGGCGTTGCATTTAGATAATGGAGAGTCGAAGATCTCGGAGGTTTTTTCGTTTTGAACCGTTCGAAAATTACTCGACGATCAGTTACGGATGACGAGACACGGAGGCAATTTTCCACTAATGTGTCTACCGACTTGGTGCGACAAACGGTGAGCTCGTTCCAACCCTGGTCGAGTTCCAATTACGCAACCAATCGATCTGACTGATGACGACATCTTCGAGCATGATCAGCTTTAATTACAGTCGCGAGGATTCACGCCCGGGAACTGCGAGGCCGTTCCCAACTTCGACACTCCAAGGGGCAATACCAAGTTCTCTGGAGGATCATCGATCAATTTCTGGGTGGTCGTGTACACGGATACTCCGCTCGGGAGTATCCCCGGCACTATCTCGTACCTTTCGGCCCGCCTCGGTCGCCGTTATCTATTATTATCGACAAAACGGGAACACTCGGGGACAATTTATTAGCTCACTCTTCGCCGCGTATAAAAAAGAAAAAGCAAAGGTGATTCTCTATTAATGAATTTTTCTTTTTCAGTAAAAAGCATCCCCTAATGACCCGGCACCGTAGCCGGAAGCCCCGCCAATTGAAAGAGCCCTATAACCACCTTTTTAATATTAAATTTCTGGGGTTACATTAATAAGATTTCTCATTTTAATTATACCGGCGGTTCGAGGAGTTCTTCACTTTGTAATATGCTTGTTCGTCTATGTTTCTTTATTTATACGCCCAGCCACCAATGAACTTCTTGCTTCTTAACCCCCAGAACGTGGCAAATGGCTCTGGACACGCAATAACTGCTAACTGCACAATGCTATCTCTGCAATTCTCCTGCTCCTGGGACACGAGCCCTCTGGCTATAGTTAATTGAACCCGTCGACCCTCATCCGGCGAGTCCCATCTCTGCGTAAACAACGAATTTCTCGCACCCACCCGCGACACCCGACACCAGCGAATGGCCAGCCTCGGCGAACCAGCGCCCGAGTAACACAAGGGGACAAGATCGAGAAATAATGAGAAATTAACGACCGATAAATAAATCTACAAATCTGACATTATTTTCTGAACGGGTAATACATCGAGTTCGAGCGGTAAAAATTGACCGTGTCTTTCGTAGATATTTAAAATAAAAATAGAATCGTCACATCCTTCCAGCGCTTCGGTATCGATACGATTATCGATAAACTCTGGTATCGCGTCGTCTCGGGGTGGAAAATATTCCTGACGGCGATTCCCACGCAAACGACAGAGATGAAGCTAACAAATTCGTCGCTGAGGTATAACGGTTTAACGATGCGACATTTTATTGCCTCGAGTTCTTTAGTATTTTTTTTTACTTTTTTTTTTTTCAAGAGAAAATTTCTATCTGCCTCTCAACTACGTCCCGCTCTACGGTTCTCTATTCCGCGTAATCCCTTCCACTTTTGTCGCGAAGAAACGGCGCTCGCTTCGGAAATCCCATTGAGATCTCGGTTGTAACACGCTATTTCGCGTAATCTCTTCCAATCTCGCTCGAACTCTTCCAACTCGAACTCTCCCGAAGCTTTCGCTAACGACAAAGATACACCGATTGTCGACGAACGCTCGGCCAGGGTATTTCAATTTTTCTAAATTTTTTCTCGTGTCATCCCGCAGCGATCCATTCCCGCGAAAGAGGACATGGCTTACTCGGAATTCCTTGCCAGGGCTGTCGCTCCGAATTCCACGCCAAATTCTCGAAATACCGCTAACGAGTAAACCCACAAAAGATAGACCCCAGCTTTCCGGGATGTTATTTTTCCCCGCTCATTTTGCCCTCCTAATTGAATTCTCGGTGTACCATACGCTATCGCGTTCATCGCATAGCCGGCTTACAGCTCGACTCACTGTCGCATCCATCGTATGCTCGCTTTGTCGATGAAGTTAATTCCGATGTTCGTCCTGGCGGTGAAACCGCCGATACACATCTGCGCGCACAAGTGTATCGCAGTGTCGAGACGTGTCGACGAGATTGTCGGGAGCAACCCGAGAGTCGAAAAGGCAACGTGAAACGGGCCAACGGGGGCGGCCCCGAGACGTTCAGCAAGGTGGTTCGTAACTAATACCGTATTTTACACGCCCGTTCGACCCTGCACGCTGCTCTGCGTGGTTCCAACCCTTTACCTACTAAATCCACTTGGAGAGGCTTCCGCGATACTCCGCGCCGGTACTTCAGTTTAATTTCACTCAGCAGGCGCGCACACACAGAGGCACTTCCTCCTTATCCCTTGATCGCTATCTTCGTGAGAACCGGCGGAAGATCACAACCCGCAAACTCACACCACGACATCCACGAGACACGAACGAACATTGGACACTCGTTTCGGCACCGATGACTGGAGACTTCCTTAGGGACACTGTTGACTCAGTTCGGTCCTCTTGGTTTATCTAGCAGGACAATCGCGCAAAAATGCAATTTCTCAGCTGAGTTGAAGCCAACGAGCCACGCCGGATTACAGGGTTTCGTTGCTCGCGCATCGATAGAGGAACTATAACACTTTGACGGTGAATGGTAGCGCTGCGATCATGGTATGTAACCAAGATTCAACACGCTTCGGCGACGAGCACACCAAGCACCACACCGATATGTTTCACCCTCGTGGTTCTTTCCTCCTTTTTTCCCTCGTTCGCCACCTTCTCGTTCACTCGGTCGTTGCTAATAGTCAGATGGACTGACGTATAAACGGTCAGATTTGATGGCGCGTCATCCGGATGGCTCTGTTGATACGTCCCAAGTGCTTTCGACTCTCGGGATTGGGCTGACTAAGACGAAACCCGATAGTCGTTAATGTCAATTCAACGCTCATTTCGGCTCATCGATCAGTCCCTCTATGTGCGGCTTGAATATCGTTCGCTGCGAGTTTTCAATCTACTCAGCTTCCTCTCTCGGTGTGCGTGTCAGTTATGGCAGATGATCTTGCGTTCTATTCATCCGGTCCGAGCTCGTCCGATCCGGTGCTTAATTGTAGGAAATTGTCGAAACTGGATGGCGAATCGTGGGCTCGACGACTGCGGTGGATGTTTGCATTTCAATGGGATTGTATAATTTCCTAATAATGATGGTACCATTGGAAACCCGTCAAGATCTGTCACCGCGAACAGTGATGAGAACCGCAGACTTTCGAATTAACTCGGTTTTAATTGACGTTGCGGATTCTCACCTTGATCAACACCGCCGCTTGATGAGAGTAGTGTTAATCTTCTTCAAAAAAGTTCTTCAATGAAACAACAACAAAAACCATTCCATTACGGTTTTATTTTGTTCTGAGCGGGTGGCTGGGAATTCGAGGGTGGCAAAGATCGTTCGAGTTGTCTATCATTAAAGTTCCAGCGTATAAAATCAGCTCCGACGACCCGGGCCGTTCCGAGAAGCGTAATCCGTGAAGTTTCAATTACTTACGTAATCACTGTTATCTTCAGGATTAAACTCGCCGTTAAAACTTTCACCTTATCGTCAACTAAGTTCACTGCACCGTATCTGCGTGGTCGTTCGAGTTCATCGTAATCTTCCGGGCAAATGTGTTGGTTCTGGGCTATTTCAAAGATACGTCGTAGAGGAGCGTTCGGAAGATCGATGGATCGATGGATCTATGGATCGATGAACCGTCCGGATCGCGTGTGGAGCTGTCCCTCGTGCCGGTGAGCGTTTTGTGGCGCCACCCGGGCAAACGCCCTTGCTACGACGGGGCCCAAAGTGAGACGAACACCGCCGAACGAACCCGCACGATAGCCGACTATGAACTGCGATGTGTACAGCGGCGAGCATACATTGTACTCGCGATGTCAAAGTCCGAACGCGAATTAACAATGAGCTTGCTCGTTACATGCTGGACTTCGGGGCTGAGCTTAAAGGGTACCAGTTACGACGAGTAACAACATCTAAAAAAAGAAATGATAATATCAGGAGAAAAACATCGACGCACAAGACACCACGTTTGATAAGCTCGAGGGGGTTCGGGAATCACGTGAGGCAATTTTTTTTTACAACAAATTTGGTCGATGGTGAGGCCACTGAAGGGAAACTAACCGGTTCCTTGGCAACCAGGAGAAGATGGCAGTGAAAGGAGTATGATTGAAAAACAGGCTCGAAAACAACCTCGGCTGGCTCAACTCTCCATTCTCCCGAGCTACCCCCGTTCCTCTCGCTCCGACCTCAGCCAGGGCGCCGCGACCCCGTGTAAAGCCACGTGTACGGCACTGCACTCAGCCCGGCAGGAGGTTTAGTCCGTGGCGTGCAGACATCGGACGCGAAGCGCGCGGTTGTTGCCAACGTTCAGACCACGTCTCGGATCACGCACACGTTCACGCGCGTCCTTTGAAGCACCCTAAGTTACGCCACGAAAATAAAAAATAAAAAATAAAACCACCACAACGTCGTTGGTTGTTACGACTGTGCACTGGCAGAGAACTCGTGTACGATCAACGATTATGTACGGGAGAACACTGGACGAGCCGCGAGAGAGCCCGAGAGCCGCGAGAGAGCCCGAGAGCCGCGTGTCAGTCCCGTCGTTGTCACTCGATGAGGAATCCCAACAACTTATCTCGCGTTCTTCCGGTGTGTTGTTCTTGCTCCACCAGTGATTTCATCGAACCATCTGTAGTCCCCCCCCCCCCCCCCCCTTAGCCACGATTCAACGATTGTTCCTCCGCGTTCCCCGTTCCTCTCTCAGGGATTTGTTGCTCTATTTTTTTTTTTTCTCAAAAGAAGCAGAGCTCCGATGAAGGCTCGTCTTTCGCGGGGGCTCCGCTACGACGCCCTGTCGTCGCGGCGCGGGGTGAACGCACGACTTGCGGACGATCCACCCTCGGCCACCTAGCCACCTCCTCGCGTCTCTCCTACCACCGGCTAAAACCACCCCCGTCGCTCCGACATGGACTACCACGACTGCGTCGGACCACCGCCGCTGCCCCTACTGCCGCGTCTCCGCCGAACGAGCGTCAGCCCGCTTCGCACATTCGCTCCCGTCTACATGCACACCGCCACCAACACAAGGACGAACGATCACCACCACCACCCCGTAACATTTCGTTTTCCGACAGCGCCAGTGGTTCTCCGGGCCGCCGGTAAAAGTCCTGCGTAAGGTTGTAGCGAAACCCGGTACCGACGACGTTAGTCGAGGCGGAACGGAGCAGAAGCACCGAGGGGTTGTTGGCTCGCCGGCTGGATGAGCTTCGGAGAGACTCGGCGAAGGACGATACCGCCCGGCGAGGTCGAGAGATACGTTCATGCATGAGCGACGGAGACGAGAGGCCAAGGGAGAGAAGGTAAGATTCGGGCGCGAGGGTCGAAGGGAGAAGGACGGGATGATGTACGGGAGCTGAAGAGAGCGAGGAACTTTCCGTGTTTACGGGGTGAGTCTCGCGGAGGCAGCGCCACCCAGGGCTTCAACGGTCGTTGCGGGAACTCGGCACTCGATCGAATACCCGATTGGGTGGGAGTCCGCCGCTGGTTTCACTCCGTACGCGAGCCGCGCGGAGCGAGACGGTGGACGAAATCGAAGGTAGAAGAGAAGCGAAGCCAAAACGGCACGGAGCGAAGGGAAGAAGAATGAAGCGCGAGAACAGATTGGGCGGGACGAGTACGGGAAACGAGGACGCGAGAGTAAAGTGGAATATGAGAGGGAGGAACGGCGACCGAAGCGGAGTCATGCCACTGCACGCGCGCTCGGAGGAAGGAAGGGTCTCCAGGTTAGTGCCGTGTCACGGACGAGGGAAAGAAGCTTCCTCGGCAAATATCCCTCCCTCCGCGCGACCGTACAGACGAGAATAAGACTTTTCGGTGAAATACAAGGAACTTTATGAATTTTTGAAATTGAGGAAGTGGACGATAAAAAAAAACCCAACGAATCGAACAGTTGAGGAAGTTGGAGCAAAGGGAAATCACGTCGGAGATCGTACATAACTATTTTATGGTGGAAGCGTCGTAAAGGTGGGGATGTAACTTGAAGAGCGATTACAGAGTACGCTTCCGGAAGACCGGGTCGCCGCATCCTTCGGGAGGTAAAGAAACTTCCTCTCGATGGCGTTATTCGATTTTCGTGAACCAATGAAAAATTAGGTGAAGAAGTAACAGACGTTGAGAGATTGACCTCGACTGGCCGAAGAAGAAATCCCGACGTTTAGGAGAGAGCAAGGCAAAATGGGATGATGGGGCATACACACATTTTTCCTATATCTTTCGGATGAAAACGATGACGCTGAGTGGGTTGAGACCGAGATTAAAGATCCGGATTTACCGTTGGAACGAATAGAAGCATCGAAAAATTATTGGAAAATAAATTTTCACCCCACTGTCCCATTTTGCCGCGCTCTCCCCTATAACAAATCCGTTCCCTGCCACGAGCCTGCAACGTTGGAAGGTCGAATCATCTTTACATCATCATTTTTTGTTCTGGAAAAAATTGACAACATACATATTCAACGGCAGTAGAAGCGGGTGTCTGCTACTTCAGTGGGGGTCGCTGTCCTTTCAGTGGAGGATTCGTTCGCTCGTCGATACCAACAAATATCGAGCTCAGGATGGAGACGTGTGGTCCCGTACCACACATCCACTATATACCGAAATATACTATAGGACATTCAGAGAAATTCCGATGCGGCGCACACTCTCGAGGGAACAAGTGGAAACGGTCGACGTGGGCAGACAGGTAAAGCATCGAGCCTGGCACCATAGACACGGGTACTGGGGTGCCGTATCGACCATCCCGTTGATTTTACAAGGAGACACGCGACCTTTTCTTTACTTCAGCCCTATCGAAAAGGTCAGATACAATAAAATAAAAAATTGGATTAAAAAAATGACAACGTCTTTATAAATCCACCCATAAAACCGAACGGGATTTTGTTGACGGTCTTCGCGCGACAAGGTATTGACTTGTCCTAGACCTTCGCTACCCCGTCGACCTCACAACACGCCTTAGCTTTACTTAGCCTGGCTCTTGATGCACTTGCTCTTTCGCGCGCGCCCGTTACCAGACGCGGGGTTTATACCGCGTTCGCGACGTGTTTCGCGAACCCCTCAACCATTGCCAGGATGCCAATGACCCCCATCCTCTCGTCTTGGCCTCGAGTGCTACTCTGAAGTTCCCTTTCTTCCTCGCACTCTTTCTCGCATACAAGCCTTCTCTTTCACGCTTCTCTCCTGCCACTCTCTTGCCTTTGCTTTCCCTTTCTCGCGATCCGGCTCCCTCAGACGAACACACCCTGCCCGCCTTTGGCATGGAACAACTTGTTTCAAAGTGGGAAACAACACTACACGACATCCACCCTCTTACCTCACTCTCAGCCTCACATGTATCTTCAACGAGTTTTCCTCCGGACGGTGAAATCGGAATATAAAAAATACAAATTCCATCGACGAAATTCTACGCCGAAGAGCGGACGGCTTGCACGCGCCACTTGCCTCTTTACTTTATTTATATCGTCAGCGAGCGAGCTTTCTTTGCGTGACTTTCTGTGAAGCCGAAAACCATCGACGAGGAGGTAATCGACTTGGCGAAAAGACCTTCGGTGTGCGGTTCACGCGCCACAGCAGCATTGTGTGGACTCGAAGCCCCGAGGCAACATCGATGAACCATGAAAATGGCTCAGCCGTGTGAGCGATACCGTCCACCTGCCGGCACACTGAAGTACGACGATGACCCTTTTATCGAGGCTTCACCCGAAACGCTTGACGAGACGGAATGAAAAATGACGATGGCCCAGGGATCGAAAAACGACGGGACTTCATTTCGGTCGCGACGTGATTTGCCTGCGGCAAACTGAGATGTGCATGAAGGGTGAGCTTCGAAGTTCGACGCATGAGAGCCCCGACTGTCAGCGGCTATTGGAATATCGATGGAAACGGCCTCATCGACGACGGACTTTGGGAGTCGCTCGCCGTCAGGTACTCTGACAAATTTAAAGTTGCACACGGGAAATCGGAGAGATGAAGAAGATGAGAATTCCCGCGTTATTAGGGAAGACGAAATGGAAAAGTCCTTGGGACAGGAAGGAAACATCGGTGCAAGAAGTTGCCGGAAACGGTTACTCCGGACCTCCGGCGATAGTCGAAGCGGGGTCGGCGGGGACGCGAGAAGCAAAAATGGAAAGAAAGCGAAAAGGAAGAATGAGATGTGGATGTGTGTAAAATGAAAAAAGGGAATCAGAAAAATAAAAGAGCCGGCCACAGGACCAGTCCCAAGATGTTCGGTAAAAGGGAGTGCACAGAGGCGGGAGTGTCGAGCCCCAGGTCAGGAACCACATCGACGAAGAACTTTCGTGTAGCTTCTTGGCATGTCTCGACTTATGCGCTCCAACAGAAACTTGCCGCGACCCATCAACTAATAAAGTTTGGGGGGGGGGGGGGGGGGGGGGCGTCGCGATACGAGTGCACGTATCTGTCGGGTGAACGAAAGAAATACGACGTGTGTCTGTATAGGAACTAAAACTTGCCCCGGTGATTTTGCTAGGGGAGAGAAGACTGAAATGGGCCTGTGCGGCAAAACGGGACAGTGGAGGTAGGACCGCACTGCCCGGCTCTCCCTATTGGCTTAATTTCCTTGGCTTTCATATCTTTTTTTTTGTTGACTGATGTTCGCGACATAGAAAATTTTCTATTTTTATCGAGCCATGAGGGTGCATTAGCAGAGTTACAGAATTTTTCGTACCCGACCCAGCTAACTTCGGGTTCTTATCGTCTCACGCCTATTCTCCATAGTAACCGACTTCCGTTCGAGGACACCGCGACATCCTGATCTGCAAGCAGTAACGTTTTCTTTCTTCACTTTTTCCAGTTAATGTTCCACAAGTACGACAATAGTTTAAACTGTACCGTACACTTTTCAGGGTAATCCCCGTCGGTAAATCGTGGAAAAAGTAGGGGGTCGAAATGACGTGCTTTCCTCGAGAAATTCGCGTCAGTAAGCGACGAACGCATCGGAGCCGTAAACATTGCGACGAGTAGGTGCACACGGAATGGGTAGGAAAAGATTGTGCAAGAGAAGCGAGAAAAAGGAAAGAAAGAAAGAATGTCGAGACGCGAGACGACCGTCCGATTGTCACCCCTCGGCGAACCGTCCGTGCATTGGGCGCGAAGCCACCTCTCTTCCTCCCGTTCTCTCTGAATCACGTTCGCGTGGCATTGAACCGTCGAGCCCCTCACGCTCTGGCGCTCCCTTGCTCCCTTCTCCGAGTTTCCTACCGCCACTGTATATGCACTCGCAGTCTAAATATTCGAGGCTGCTCCGTCGTGTCCCACCCCTCGTAAAGTTTCGCTACCCTACAGCGACGCCTGGCAGCCACCTTCGTCAGAAATCACCACCGGCCCGGAGTCGCGCACGTTCCGAACGGATGGACGGTGACACATGCACGGCCAACAACAGGACGCAACACTCTTCGCTAACGATATAACATGCATGTCGTCTGCATACCGTACGATCGTGTGAAGTGTTGTCGGTAGTTATCGGGTTGCACCGCACGATGACTACATTGAGAAAAAGAAATGGTTGGATCAACAAAGGGGCGGTCGCATACTTTCAAATGCATTATTTGCGCCGTACAACGAAAGGTGTTTGTCTCAATTAAGATTCCGCAATCTATCGGATCGAATCAATACTGCGAAACACAATATTCTGATAATTTTTCCGATGTCCCATTTTGCCCCATCGATCCATCTGAACTTTTTGAACCTTTCTGTGGAAAGGTATGTAATTGCGTTGAAATCGTATTTGCTATTATCACTTGTGTTTATCGTCGTAACTATGAAACATAGACGTTTTATTAGGGATTTGCATTTTACAGAAAGTAACTATGGACAGTGTATGCAATTTTTCTTGGTGCATGTCTGGCAGGATTACTCTTAAACTCTTTTTATTGCTGACATTATCCCTTCTTAGGTACTTTCGCACTCGCCACTGATCCGACCGTAAAGTCAAAGGATTAGGCGGACCGTCCGAAAGATGAAAAGCTCTCGTGAATTTGGGAAAAGAACGAAGGTCCGACTTAACGGTAGCATCTTCACCAAGCAAAACAATGAGCTCGTAACACCTCGGAAATAAGTACGCGTATGCTAAGAATACGAAGCATCAATTTCCTTCAGTTGAATATAAAAGAAAGTTCCCGTGTTAGATCAGTCTCTCCGCCTACGGCTCGCGTATTTCTTTCAGACCTAGCTGACTCTAGCAGCGAAGTGAATGGGTAAAAAAGTCCTTTCCAGCGCGAATTCGAACAATGCATGGTGAGGAGGCAGAAAGAGATAAAGCTAAAGTACGGAGAGGAAGAGGAGTATCTCCGTCTTGTCCCACTTTCCCTCATATTCTCCCGCGCCACACGAGAGCGAGATAGAAGTTTCAAATTCAATGAAGTACCGGGCTAGAAGGAATACAGCAAAGTTGAAGTCTTCGTCTCCGAGCTTCGTTTTCCTGAGGCTCCGCGGTATTGCCCACAGGCATACAAACGGAATTAACTTTAACAACGGAGATGAGAATTGGATTGATCAATTCCAGACTGATGAATAATAAGTAAGTAATTTATTACAAACTAGCTAGTTGTTGTGAATCGGTCGTTTCATGCTATGACGTTTTCACAGTGCGACTTCACTTCCGGTCGAAAAAATGGACTTCAAACGGGCCGAGACATATTTCTGTATAACACAGCCATAACTATTGCAGTACACTGTAGCGTCCGTAAATTAATGGAGTCGAGACGAAAAATGAACGTCGAGGTTTCGATTAGACCATTGTTTTCCATCAACTAATACGTAATAAAATTTTATAATTATCTTTTAATTATTCGTTTTGTTCATTTTTTATCTTATGATAAACATCCAATAATAGTTATAAGAAGATTAAAAAAAAAGAACGTTTCAAGATTCGATTGAGTAGTAGTCGGAGAAAAACGACGATCTATTCAGAGGCTTGACGTTCTTGATTTTTTCTCGACTTTATTAATTCACAGACGATGCACTCTTCGTGGAGCCGAAGGTCCGCATTAAGGAAGTGATGTGAAACGAAGATTCCAGACTTTTCTTAAGTAATAATCGATTCTTTCTCTATTGGCTGCACCGCTGAAAGCAATTATTCTCCCACCACTCTATTTTACCGTTATATTAGATATCTTTGCCGATGTAGTATATCGCATCGTAATCCCAGCAACAGCTCGTACCACGTTATCGTATCGGTTTTCCGATACAATCAACGTCATTCCACCATTCTTCGATACCCTCTTCGTTAACGGCGAACAAGCGACGAGTGATTGATCACCGTTGCTGCGATATGGGAATGTACATTATGCAGTAGCTGCACTCTGCCCTATCTCTCGACACTCCGTATTGCGGCTTGATAGCAGTGAGCTACCTCATTTATTTCAAGACCCCGAAGCCCCGTCTCATAGGGTTACTTTTATAATATTTTTCCTCTAGGTTCTACAATTTTTTTCAATTTCGTTAAATCTTTTTTCTAAAATATCGCAAATAAACAAGTCGAGGGTCCTTAAAATTGTCAACACCATGACCATCGATATCCATGGACAATTCATCCGTCCGAAATGAGTGAGCGGCATCACCAAAATTCGGTACGTATTTTCGTCATCGAAAAACTTTGATTTATCCATCGCTTAATTTTCGTCGTGTAAACTCGAGCGTTCAAAATTTTATTGAAAGAGCTTTATGTCGGTTCATCTAGGGTTGTCACTTTATGGATCGAAGAATCCGTGCCACGTGATATTGCACCCTCGTCGCGGACAGTTTGGCAACTCAATATACCACAGGCGTTTTGAATCCCCCAGGAACAATTGAATTATTCAAGAATTTTCGAACTACCTTCTGCCCAATTGTCATTGCTATTGAATTTATTTCACGAATAAATAAATAACGTAAATTAAATGATTATCACTGTTTAAATTTTGTCAACTGTAAATTTGGGACGGGGCGTAAGAGTAGCCATGCGATGAGGGTTTTTCACGTTTTGATCATCCAGTTGTTGTCGATACCGGAGCAGCGAAGATGGATTATTGGGTTGTTCAAATTTTTTCATTGCTTTTTTTCAATTCAACGCTTTTTCACGCTGAAAATCCGATAGCTATAATCCGCGATTTCAGTGCTTCTGCCCCGTTCGCCAGAGGTGTATCTGGGATGGAGTTGTGGAAGTATGTCGATATAATCCGTACTTCGATCCAATATAGTCACGGCCCATTTCGTAAGCTCATTCAACTATCTTCGTGTCTGCTGGTGTTCGCCGACCGAGAGTCGGAAGTGGAGGAAGGAGGCGGGAGTTTGACGAGGCAATTAAGACGGACTGTCACCCTCGTCCATCTCTCTATCAGCGTGCTCGTCCTCTCGGATTCGCCCCTTCATTTCTAGCTGAAACGTGTGGCAGGGAACTCGTTGCTCGATCGCCGGAGGCCTCTACCCGATCTCGGAAGGGTTCGAACGAGGGGGAGAGTTCTGGATTCGCTCGAGTTAAGCTGGACCGTAATAATTTTGAATGGACGAATTTAACCCGATAGAACTACGGACCGACCGAGCGTGAAAGGGAAGGTCTTCTCTCTTTCCGGTCCTTCGGATTCAAACCCATTCTCCTGGTCTCCGTTCCACCCCAACTACTCTTCCACCGATGCTCTATGATCATGAATTTTTCCATCTCGACGCCGGCGTCGACCCGAGCTCGTGAATCCATTGCGGTGAAAAGATAAACGAGCTAAATCGAGAACCGATGCCCATGCGTAAAATACAACGACTGTTTGCGTTATCTCGGCGCGGCGCATGCCCGCAAAGTGCAATCGCGGAATGTCTATTTCCGCTGGATATTGCAAGGGGCACTCTCCTCTATTGTAAGCTCCTCTGACTCTTTCTAGCATCGATGCAAACTTCCTGCGGAGAGCTTAAAGTTACCCGCACTTCGTGTGGGAATAACATTTACTCGCACAGTCAACCAGAGCATTAATTTATGCAAATAATGCATCGACGAACCTTTTCTGTTAAATGTGGTGATATTTCGACTTTTAGCTTATCAAAATGTGAGATAACGTGGACCGAGAACGATACCATGTAATTAAAATATTAATAAAGAAGCAATTGAAAAGGAAAACAGATGTACGAAGAGGGTATAATTAAAACGCTAATTAAAGCCTTAAGCAAAGAACAGAAGCATTTTTTTATCTTCTTTAATTAAGAACACAATATAATACAAGTGTCCAGAGCGCTGTCGCTCTCTGCAGGTTCGCGCTAGACCGCGAACCAGACTGTATAGAAGAAACGAGGAATTATTGCCATAGCTGGGAAAGCGTATTAAAACGGACGCAAGCGAAAAAGTACAGTTAGAGAAAACGCACGTGTAGTTTTGCAGTTTTATTAAAATCTCCGGGGGGTGCTTCGAGCCGAGGTCAAATTATTCGGTTGTAACTGGATTAAGCGCTTGTTTCTCCGGCAAACGCACCGTGCGAAACATAAATAGTGCATTTCGCGTGCAATTTTCGTGTCCTTTTGCTTTTAACGCGAAAACCGCTGTACACCGTTGAACTTCGTTTTCATTACGTTTTGCGGTGTTATCTGCCGAAAGTAAGAAAAATCTGGGTCAAGCATTATGAGCATGTGAAGCACGACGGAGTCCGAGAGAGATAGCATAAGTGGCGCTCTCAGCGAAGCGAGAGAGACTCGCTGAGAACGTGTTTCACATGCTCTTAAAGCGCAACGAGGAAGGACTCTGCGCGCGTAGCTCAAAGACTATTGGTCTTTAAATTTTTGGCTCGTTTAGTACACGAAATTTCTTCATTTCGAAATTTTCACTCCTTTTCTTCGTCGAATTTCATTATTATGAATTGTGTGGTATTTCTATTACCAACCTAAGAGGATTCCAGACTGTGGCACATTAATGGACACTGTATGCTGCGTAATGTGAAAGATTCCATCTCTTCGGTCCCGCAAGGTTATATAACCAGCCGGTTTCCGAGTGCTCCAGATTAATTAGTTATTTTGAGAGTGCAGAGAGTTCTTCAAAAGCCGTAGGAGTAACTACAATATCGTGCACCGGACAAAAGATCTACATGTTTCTCACGAGCTTTGTGTCACACATGGTAGTTTCCGATCACAGTTTTTGTATGCACGGCTATTTTTTTACTACTGACAAAATAACGATGTGAACAAACCCTGCCCGAAGATTATTGAATATCGTTGTGCCCTAAAATAATTCGCACAAAAACCTTCTGCTACAATACATGGAATTTGCGCCCAATATTTTTATGCTCTAAAACGCCTGAGGTGATATCATGTTTAGAAAACTTGTGTGCACGATTTTGCCCTGCAAGATACAAACAGTGACCAGTATGAGTTCTCGTTCCGTGTCGACAAGTTCCAAATGCCTCTCGTCCGGGAAAAGTACCGGCGTATCGGTACTTTCCTCGCAAAGTGGAAAAGCTCACTTAATCTTTCATGAAGGTATAAAGAGGACTTTCATAACCCATAGAAAATCCAATATTTCCGCTCATTACGCCCATACGCTCTGAAACGCCAGATCCAGCTTACGTACGCGAAATCCAAGCAGCCGCGGTGGACCGGTCAGTCGCCGGATTCGGTGAAATTCTATGGATAGCTGCAATAGCGTTATATCTATACTTGAAATTTTTTCCCCACTCGGAACACCGCGACCACCGTCGCGACCGAAGTACGCTTATCGTTTCCACAGTCTGGCCGGTCACCGGACGGACCTTGTAAATGAGTGTGTTGCCGACAAGTTTGTCTGAGAAATTTTGAATTGCAAAAATGAACGTGTGTCATAAAAGAACAAATACGAACGCTGTAGCTCAAAAAGCATTCGAGCTCATTTTATATGGAAAATGCATGTACCACAATGCACCCGCGCCAAGGCATTCTAACAGCTCGCAAGTTAATGACCTGCCATTTTTTGAGGAAAAAAAAATTCGTTTAAGCAAAAGTCTTCCGATTTTTTGTTTTTTTTTCACTCGCTATGAGAACTCTCGAGCTTTTTTTTAATTTTAGCCCGACAGAAGCGGCAAAAGCTGACAAGAACACAGCACTCCATCGGGATAACAATGGGGTGCGTCACTTCATTGTGCGAGCCGTTTTAACGTCGTCCCGGTCAACCGGGTTTCGAATAATATCGGTCTACCTGTGGATATCGGTCGGGTTTATCGTGCATCGAAATTTTCGGCGTGTAGTCTATGGGGTGAGTGCGCAGGCAGTTGAGTGAAGCCGGACGATGCGAATTCCCTCCAACCCGCTCGTGGACCCTAGAGCGCGGAATGGTTTTCAAGATCGTTACGTGGCCACAGCTAATGGGGACCACGTACTGGTACGGCGAAGATATTAATAAAGATATACAAACGCATCGTGTCGTATGTATCCGAGCGTGCATGTCATAAGTTTGTACACCTATCATACGTGTATATTCTACCGTGTATACGTACAATGTTCTGGAGTCACATATTTATGCGCGAATGTGTGGAGCGATAAAAAACTGACTAAAAAATAGATTTCGATGTACCAAAGAAAACTGAGCATTTTTGCATAAATCCCCTCCTAAAGCAACGTACATCCTCGTTGCAAGGGCGGATACAACTCTGTCGTACCGATGAGAAACTGACGGAATGGTGGGGTCATGAAAATCTTAAAATTCCAAATATTTTTCCTGAAATTGACAAAAAAATTTATGTCAGGAAAATGTATGTAAGTTTTAGCAACAGTTTGTGTGAAAAAGCTTAAAATACCGTTCACGAGAATTTTCAACGATTATTTTGTTACCACTCCGCACAGAAATTTTTGTTATCAGAGGAATAGACGTGGTTGGAGATCGCAAAACAAACGTGAAGAGAGTCAGGATGCGTCGTTGCAGGATTAGAAGTTAATAGGACGAAAGTGGATGTTCGCCACTTTCATCCCACAAAAACCCGCCGAGCGTTGGCAATCGGGGAAGTGCATGGATAACGCGGCTGACCTCTGGAGCGAGTGGTAATCGGAGACCGCTAATGCATCCGGCAACCCTCATCAAGCCATTACGTGGTAAGATTCCTAGTCGGCGTCTGAGGATGCCGCGGAAACATTGGCGGGGTTTTAAAAGCCGAGGAAAAAAAAAATTAAAGGAGAAACGAAAGTCGAGATCAGTGCCTTACGTTGCGAGGAACAACGGCGTGACGTCTTCGGATCTTTGTCCACTGTGCCGTCGTTATTTGATTCGATCGGTAACGTGATATATTTTTCGCCTCGGGCGATACTCGGAGAAGCTGTATGCTAGCAATTCAGCGTTCCACTCCGGAGGTTCGGAGTGACCCGGAGCTCTTTGTCGAACCACAAAGTATCAACTGCCCTCCCATTTTGCCTTCGACACAAGCGTGTCTCGTGCAGTTGTCCTCGACCACTTGCGCTCAAACGTCTCACGGCGCGAATCTTTTTCTCTTCTTCTTTATTCTCATCCACTCCCTCGGCCTCCTCTCCGCTGCAGTATATTGACATAGGACCAAGCTTTATTTTCTCGTCGGCATAGCCGGCCGGAGTTAAAAGCGCCCTGGGGCCGCAATCTCGCCAGCGGAAACCCGGAAATAGATGAATTTGCTATTTCCGGCTATCATCGAGTAACGGGCAATCCGGTTGGCAAGGCGATCGAGAAATAAAAAGAATGGTCCTACTTTTAAATTCGGTGTCAATAAAGTAATGCTGCACGATGTAATACGAAAGCTCCTACCTTGCCGGAGTTTCGAGTGTTGCACAGAAGAACACCTGCAGCGTGGATTCTGTACTCCTTGTCGAGTTGCTCATGTTGTCCCTGGATTTTTCTGTAAATAAAATTATCGATCGTCACTAAAATAAAAAGCAAAACATTGCACAGCATCGCGTGTTATTTTGTCGCGGCATACTGCGTCACGTACGTACAATATGGAATTTACGATGTGCCGTAACGCCGTGGCGAGACACTCACTCCAATGTAAAGTTCCCGACCCATTTCAGACAATTTATTGTCAAATGATTTTGCAACAGTTGAAAAAGTTTAACGACGACATTCGCGCACCGGAGCGACGGGTTAGGGGGGAGGGGGGAGGAGGAAAACGTAGAGGGTGAAAACTTCAGCACGACAATCGCGCGGTGCACCCATCCAGCAAACAACCTTGTAAATTCATGACGGTTCTACCACGATTATCCGCTCGCTGGTTTTACTTGGCAAAAATGTGGCATATATAGGTCGAGCTGCAGCAATGCAGCTCGGTGGCTTATTTCCTCGTTTCGCCTGTGCACCACGCGCGTTATCATCGTTCTCTCGTATATACCGTTCCCGAGATTTCTGCTGCTGTGTGAATTAAATTTATTCGTTCTTTGCACCCACCCCCTTCCTTCGGGTGCAGCGTTCCGTTAAGCGCGTTTCGGGTCCAAGCTCGCCTCGTTTTCAGTCGCGATTGCAAAAATTGCGAACGGAGTAAGCGGACCAGCAGGACAGTTATTGCCAACAGCATTTGAAATTCTTTTTTATTTGAGAAATATGTTTGAAGAAGGTAAAAAAAAAAGAAAAAATTGATAGGTACATAGAAAGAATCGTCGCAGGTGAGAATCACGGTGTGAAATGACATTAAACCTCTAATTACCCGAAGTTCCGCCGTTTGCGATTTAATTACCGTAGGAAAATTCAAATCGCGAACTTAACACTCAAACAGTTGGAAGATTAATTAATCAAAGTTCATCGGGGAAGTTTCCGTATTACTCACGATATGGCGTGCAGCAGTTCCTGTCTCTGTTTCTCCTTAACTTTGACGCTGCCTCCCTCGGCGAGAGCGACCTGAAGTTCCCGTTGAAGAACCGCGAGCTTTCGTCTCTCCCCTTCCAGCAGGAGCGAAGTCACCTGGAACATTGTGGAGGGAACTTTTAATTCGTGTATCCTATTCTTGGCGAAAAGGAATAATTGCGAATTAATGCTGACGGGCGATAAGTAAGCTTCGCAACAATCTGGAAAGTTCGAACAATTTTCCGGGAAAGCGGATTTCCAGCAAACTCCTAAGGGATTCTCTGAGGCAAATACCGAAAGTTGGTAACTTAGGAATCGCGGTCATCGGTTAAGAACGCTCGACCGTCGGTCGTCGAGTGGGAACTATTCTCTCTCACGAATCGCACGACTTCAATTTTATCCACTGTTGAAAATGGGCTTTTTATGGGAAAAGTTTCTTCATTGCCGACCGTCGGTGATTGGCCGACCGCATCGCGTTCACCATTGCCTGCTGATCAAAACCGTCGCTTGGTTGGGTTGTTTTCTACAGAGGGGCGATGTTATGTGGTAATCGACATTTCTGCATTAAATTATAATCAGCACCACAAGCGCGAAAGAACCGAGGATGCCTCTGGAGGCATTTTATCTTTTTTACTTATGGCAATCAGAGAGACTTAGCGGTAACGTGAACAGTGCGGTGGAGATCGCGCCATCGGGCGTTCACTATAATTGGGTGGAACGCTGAGCGCGGGCTTCCATCGCGATTATATGACTTATTATTGCGAGATTATGAAAATCCGTTGCACCGTTCATCGCGATAGGATCGGTTGGAAGAGCTCCTACCTTTATCGCGCTATCTGCTCTTCGCGCATCGAACACCAACAATGCATTATCGTGCGCTGTGCGCAGAATTCCCGACTCAACGATCTCAGGATCATTTAGCCTTTTCCAGAAAAGGATTCGCAGTGATATAAAAAAAAATGCTAAGTAATTGCGTTAATGGATCTCGCATGAAACAGGTTGATCTGAGAAATTGGAATCTGGAAGTTTTTCTTCCGGTCGCGAAAGGCTCACCGAGCTTTTTCCAAAATTATATTTCGCATAAAATTTTCCTTGGAAAAATGTTTTCTTTAACCGGCCGTATTGAATTCCCGCTCTCGTTCACCCACGTATCTGCGTACCGCATCGCTACATAATCTCCGCGAGAGAGGACTCGACCGCGTCGGAGATGTTGGGCTCCGAGTTTGCCAACGAAGAGAGCAAACGTTGCCTCGTAACCTTGTAATTAAGACGTAAACCGAGACGCTCTCGTCTACCCATCTACCCGGAAGCGAACGTCTTGCATAAGTGATCGAACGCTGCAGCGACACTTTGAGAACACCTCGAGAGCTAAAATCTCGGTGATGAGACCAGTTGAACGTTTCCCTCATTTCCACGTGAAAAAAACAAAATCTTGACGATATCGTACTGCATTGCCCTGGATTCAATCGTAGGCTCCAACAACAAACGCATCGGGCACTCATTCCGCCGATATTATTAACGTTGTTTAGTCCCTCGGAGCGCCTCACTTGGCTTGTCTTTAAAGCGCCATTGCCTCTCCATTACAACAGCGATCTTATGTACTCCGCTCCCTAAGTATTGGCCGCGGTTGCCGAGGGGTCTTTGCATAATAATGCAGATCGGTTGGCGGCGAGCGAGGCCTCGTCGTACAATACGGTACGCAACGTCCGCACCGACGGAGATTCGCGAACGTTGCGTTCAGCGATCGGATAAATAGCCCGTGACAGTGGCGTTACACCGTACGTAGGATTCTCCATCCAATCGCGTTACGACGATACGGGCGAATTCGCGGCGTCACGCCAGCAAAGGCGTCGTAGGCCGTTTACGTGGCACTCCGGTATAGCAACGATGGAAGTGGCGCGTTGGTAAGCTCCGAGCGATCCATGCGGATGGGCAAGGCCGTTCTGATCCATTCAACCCCGGAACGAACGGAACTTTACGCACCCATGCTATAATCACGCTCGTCGGATTTCTTCCTCCGTTTCTCCAGCACTATTATACAAAAGTAGCAATCTAATGCGCTACATCTAAACGTTATTGGACGCAGGAGAGCAAACATGTATAGTGAACGTCATAGCGAAGATGCGTCACATCCAGTTTGAAAATCGTCATTTCGAAAGTACATCGCTACCAGTTTGAAAATTTCATCTTTTCCGAGTGTTAGTAATGTCATTTCGAAGATACGTCGTTTCCGCTTTGAGAATCTTCGCCTTCGACCTGAAGAGACTTGCTGAGATAAATCCCGTCTCTTCCGCTTTGGAAGGTCAATTTTTTAACGACTGTGACCTTACGCCATACCGGAAATATTCCCATTTTTTCATGGTCTTTTCGCTGCCAAATTAACGATCGACGATGAAACTCACAACTCTCTACTCTTATATCCAGGAAGAGATATCTTCAATACGAAATTCAGGATCATTACGCCGAGGTTGGTTAGGCTTGCGTAATAATTACTACCACAAGCCCTGTCGCAGTGCGAATGCGCGACCTTCTTCATCGTGCACGGAGGAACGAGCACTGAATTACACGAGGTTTCATATCCACAGAAACCCGTGTGCGCCGCATTTTGTCTGAGCGTGTGGGTAGGGAAAAAGATGTGCTCGCGAGTACTCTCGCTTTGCACTCCGCGCGTGCATCGCTGTACAATGTGTGTACAATAATCCGTGGGAACGAGAATCCCAGTCGTTGCGCCTCGCGTCTCGCCGTGCCGAAGCTGAACTCTTCCTTCTTTTCTCAGCTGTTGCCCGACCAGCGGAGAGGACGAAGACGAAACATACTGTCCATCCAACTGCGGCGCGAAATAAACGCTCGTTCCGCGCTCGGTTCTTCCTTTCCTATTGCCCCGGCTGACCGTCATCGGAGCCGAAGCAACGAACGGGTGGTTCTCGAAACGATCGAAGACATTCGTGGCTAATGTCCGCACCACTTTCAAGGCCGTACTGTCCCGTGCCATTATACTTTGCGCCATGCAGAGCTGTTCAGGCGCTACCCATACGGGCGGCGTTAATGCGGTCTGGCAACTATTACCTTGTACCCTTTAAACGACGCGGATCCGTGTCAGTTCTGGCGAACGTGATCCCCGCTCTCGAAATCCCTTTTACATTTCTCGTTCGCCGTCCGAAAGTTTATTCCCATTCCGCGGGTTCCGCTCTGACTCTCCTCGGCGAACGGAGCACTCGTGGCAGATTCCATTTGATCTGCGAACATTCAATCTCACTGAGATCACGGTGATTTACAATCGTCGGCTCTTCACCTCGCCCTTTCGACCCCGACGTATCGACGTATCGACGCTCAAAGGACCCTCTGGAAATTTCTCGACCGTCATATTCGGACACTTTGATCGGTGTATGGCATCATAAGGGGGTAGAAATATGAGACAGGTTTCTATTAATTGATTCGTCGATTGATTTTTTTTCTATGAAAAAGGTCATCGATAAAATCGTCTCGCAAGTCGGGAGTTCGTCTATCGATAAAGTATGCAAGTCCAGAAGTATTTCTGTCACAGCTGGAAGCTATCAAGTTATAGATCAACGACGCGACAACCTTTCACCGACTTACAAAATATATATGTTTGTTAATGTTGCGCTGTCCGAGATTAGACCAGAGGTAGTGTGACTCGGGTAACACGTATAGCCCAGTTGCTGTACGAGTGTGGTAAGTGTACGCGTGATAATCTCAAACGATTGACGAACGCTGCATTAAAAATCCTCCCACGTGCGAGGAGAACCTCGATTAATCAGGACGCTCTGGGCCGAAGAGTCCACGAATGATCAAAATCTAATAATAACATTTTTTATACAAATTGCACTTGATCATTAAAAAGTGCGAGCTAGAAAGAAAAGCTTGGGCATTTTTTTTATTGATAGTACGGAAAATAGTCTTATTTTCAAGAATTCGGTGACTCTGATTTACACCTAGTGTAAAAGAAAAAATCTCGGACGGCGCACGGTTAATCCGCTTCTGCGATATTAGCCGAGGATCGAGCATCAAATGAGAAAAGTGTAACGAAAGTGCGTCGATCTCTCCCACAAATCGACGAGGGAAAGTGGCTCGTCCCTAGCGATCCCTCCACTGACGGTGTATCCGACTAGTATGTGGAATAAGCAGTTTTAGTCGTACCAATGGATTCCGTTCGTTGTTATGCAAACACGTTTTATGTTAACGAGCTGCCGCGCCACCAGTGTCTCGACTCCCTGCGGCTATTTCGCTATCGCACGCCTCGCGGATTCGAGCCGAATAACACGCTTATTGAATACCTCGCTCCCATCAACCCGGTCATTGCGGCGTCTCGCTTAAAAAAATTGCAAATACAAATAAAAATTTGCAAATACAAATAAATCATCCGTTGCGCTTTTACAACAGTCTCACAATCACATGCCCAATACCTGATCGGTGAGTTCTAAGGGCGTTTATGAAAATAAATAAAAAAAGAAATTTTGTACCGCAGTTTTTGTACCGCAGTTTGCCATATAAATCACGCTATTACCATTAAATAAAAAAAATAACCAAAAAAAAGAGAAAAAAATTATTAATAAAATGTAATTAATTAATTTGATTTCGTTATCGATCTATGTTGAAAGTACAATTTACTTGTACAAATCCGATGGTGTACAAGTTACCTCCGGTCTCGTAATCACCTGCCCAATACCTGATCGGTGAATCCTGCCGATGTTGCGCATGAAAGAAAAAAAAAAAAAAAAAGAAACTTTGCAAACGGCCTCATGCGCTTCATCCTCGACCGAACACGCCGGACAGTTTGGCGCACAAAACGAGTCGTCATCATCATCAACGTTAGTCATGGCGAAATAATCATCGACGTTCCTCGAGCGAAGGCACCTCTGTCCGTAGCCGCGAAATCAGCACGCGCACTCCCGTCGTCAGCAGACGGTCTTCTGAAGCTGCGCCTCCCTCCCTCTCTTTTTTTATACACGCGCTACTATTATAATAATTCATCGTTATTAGCACGAAAGTGAAACCGTCCGGGTGCACAGAGCCGTAACTGGATTTCCACGATGACCGATAGCAGCGCACGCGCGCTCAACTCTCGGTAAGTGGTTACGAAATTTTATAATTGTGCCATTATTTGCTTTTTTTTTCTCTTCTTTTTTTTTTCTTATTCCCGCGACTTTTTTCGTCTCGAGCTTGGCGGTTCGTTTCTCATTTTTTTCGCTATTTAATTTTAACCTCGCGCGCGTTATGCGTGTCAGAGATTTTGCAGCTGATTAATGTCATTTCGCAAAAGCTTAATTACCCTCGCTGCCCGACGATACCGCGCGACAGTCGCGGCCCACGAGATTTCGCGGGCCATCTCACGTGCTCGCACGAACTCGGACGGCGATTCCGTCGCCGAAGAGCGTGCAACGCCGAATCGGTACCTCACAGCAGTTGGACATGAATCTCTGTGTAAAAATGGAGAACACTGAAAAAAAAATGTTGACGACCCGATTGTGTAAATATACGACGACGGGTCGTTGTTGTTGTATTTTTTTATATAGCAAAGTGAAAATTTCTAACCAAATCGAGAGGGTCAATTGACTCTGCAGCGGAGTTTTATATGGAGTGCGAATGCATTCATTGTGAAACTTGCATTGCGAACGATCGATCGGTATGGCGTGTATGCCTCGAGACCGGCGGAGCTCGATTCGTGTCACGCTTGCATTGAAAGAAAAATCGTTCGATTAATCCAGCAGCTATCACGAATTTTTCCGCTCAGCAGTCGCGAGTGCGATGCGATAGGGCGGTTATAGATTTTCTTTCAATCGCCGATATTTCCCAAGCTTCCGAGATCGGCAAAGGTAGACAATCGGTGATCGAATGCAATTATCGAAATTGTCCAATTTTTTTTCTCGGTCGCTACTCTTCCCGATCTTAAAAATCGAACGCACATCACCGGCAGCGACCTGCGAGAAAAATTGAAAGTTTTCGTTCTCGGGTTCGCTGACGATTGGGTTCCACGGTTGGGATTACCGGTCGGAATTGCTGGGTAGTCTCCGTCGCTGTAAGAATTGCGCCCGTGTTCTCTTTACCATAAATCGATTTGCAGTCAAATATAAACGCCGAGGCTAATCTCGGCGGGATCTCCGATGCGAGAAGCCCGGGGCTTTCTCCGACTGTTCTGCGCTGCCGGTCACGCTCGATCCACTTCCATCAATCTTACCGATCGTTGAAACAACGACGGTGGCGGTAGCTTTGCGTCGCGACTTTATTGAAAGGATCTCCGTGACGAATGGGACAGCTCGAATGAAAAACAACAAAAAAAACCAATCCACCAGGCCATAAATGTAGATTCGATAAAGAATTAGGAAATGAGAGTAAATTTTTCCTCCAATACAAAAATGTAAAACGGCGAAGGGATTATTTCTTCCAATAATAAAATAAAACGTAATTTTCCAATAACTTTCGGACGGTAACGATGGTGGTGCGTGAGGCAAAATGGTTTCGAAAATCTTGCTGTATCATTCCGACATAATGTGGCATCAAAAAATCACATTTGGCCCCGATCTTCCCTCGTCAATTTTTATTCCAATAAATAATCAAAAACAACGAAAGGAGAGAAAGTCTTCGACTTCGGCGTCATCGCTAGCGAAAGGGTATCAATCGAGACCACGAGGGAGCGCGGTTTACGACCCGTCCGCCTAAGTTTATCTACCCGTTCTATACTCGCAATGATTTAACGATCGGGCCTACTTTCCTCGGTGCGACTCTTTCGATTTCGAGATAGACTCGCGTGTACTTATACCTGCATTACCCCGCGAGTCTCTGTATGTAACTATATACAGAGAGCTGGCATAGGTATAATATCGTCGTCACCGTCGTTCGGAGTTTCTGGGTCGGACCTCTCACTGTCCCACTAAAGACACAAACTGTATTACTGCACACGTGTATATAAACCAACGTGGGCAGAGCGCGCGAACGCCACACCGGCCGAAGCTAAATGACCGCTAGCCCACACAAGCATCTTGGTTCATTAATTATTTCATAATTGACAAATATAAGACAATAAAGTATTACATCAACTTAATTTCTGCGTAACAAGTTGGACAATAATTAAATGAATGCGAGTATTAACGAGAATTAGTCATCGATAAATCAATGTCTGAATTCAACGACGTTACGAACGAATAAATTTCACACGTCCCAAACATTCGTATGGCGGGTCGTGAATAACCTACAATGACTATAAATTTCGTACGTATTTACATATTATCTATCCGAATGTTCGAGCCTAATGGATTATGCCGAAGAATTATCTGCGGCATGTTTTATTCTTGTTAATTTTTTTTTATTTTATGTTACACGGCACTGTCGTGCCTTTTCAAAGGTCGCGTTTGCAAGTGTCATGTCCTTTGTTGTTATCGCTTTTTAACAATCATCGATGGCGCTCGTCACGAAGAAAGGGCCGACGCCGATGTTACGAGAGGGGTTATTAAATTTGCGACGAGCGTGCGGTTCATACAACGTTTTATGCACTGCCGTTCTCCAGCTGCGGTCGAATGCGCAATGACTTGTAATTCATTTAACACCCGTGCAGTAGCGACAATCTTGCAGTTAACATTTATCGCCTCTAATTTTTTTAAACGTATTTGACTATTTCATATAAAAATTTAAGCTAAGAAAAAAACATTTCTTGCGCGAAGCTGTAATGTTGAAGGGTAGTTTAAAGGTACATCAGAATATGATTAAGTTTCAGCGGCTCGAACGAAGACTACTATTCGTATCGCACAGTACAATCGACTTCCACACGATATATAGTATAGTAGACGCCCGGTCGCTCACCTCTAGCTGCACACCGAAGAGATCCCGCGACCTTCCGGGTCTTGGCGAATCGTCCAGGCCCTGCATCTCGACCTGTCGTTCAACCAGTCCCATTTCCCGAATTTCCCTGGAAATCAGAAATGAAAAATTATTAATTTTATCCCAAGAGAGAAATTTCGATGGAATGCGATATTCCCAGCCAATTGAGAGCTGGTTCGTATTAAAGACCATTTGAATATCAGAACAGTCAAGGTGTGTTTAGCGATGTATCGCCACGCATATAAAAAAAATTGCAGTGCACAGACATTTTCAGTAATTATGTTTTTATATTTTCGAACCAATACGATAGATGTATTTTTGTCATATTAAACGGTAAGTTCGAACCGTCATCGCGAAATTTAAACAAAAACCCGTCAGTCTTTCGTAGAGGAAAGTTACGAGCCGCGATGCGGTTTTCCAACCGCAAAGCAATTGCAAGTTGGAGAGAATGATTTTTTTTTTCATACTCAGTAGAACGACAGTCGGTGGGTACGCGAACAAAGACTGCGAGTGGTACAATTAATTAATTGGCAAATTGCGAGTATTCGTTTAAATGATCACATGCCGGTTAGCCAAAGAGGTGGGTATTTACGTCGACGACTGTAGGACGCGCGGAAAGCGGAGCCGGCTAAATAGCCGGGAAATAAATGTATCCGTGGGTCCCTCGGAGTGCATACGAGAGCGTGCAACGAAGTCGCGCCGTGGAGCCGGTACGTACACGAGGCGCAAACAATGAGCCAACCGCGCGTACGCGAACAGGGAACAATGCATGTGCATAACCTCGGCGCGAGACTCTTACACGAATGGCTCGCGAGCGTTAACCGTTAGAACGTTCGAGGATGCAGCGCGCATGAGACAGAGACGATGCGCCTCGGGCGTGAGCCGGGTCGAAGGAGAGACGGATAACAGAAGGAGAAGAGGGGAAAAAAATAAAGAGGAACCGAGAAAAAGCGGTCGGGAAAAAATGGAAAGGGAGACGGAAATTACCTCCTAATTATTTCTAATTAATTGCCAGAACTAGCAGGTTGCGGGAGGATTCTGGAGGACGTTGATACCAAGTTCCGTCCTCGCACTCTTTGTCAACTTCGGTCTGTACACAGCATCGAAACTTATCTCCACGCTGCACGCAAATACATTGCGGTCGGAAGTTCTACCGCACCGGCTGATACTGCCGCTTACAAACTTTTGCATTCTCGAGGCGTTAACCCTTTCGCGTACAACGAGCACAATGACGGCAGTCCAGTATGGAGAGTCATGTTCGACGGAATGGGATGGAAGGTGGATTTTTAAATATTTTTTGCACATCGCCTCTTCATTTACTGCGAAGGTTTCTCGCCGCCCGAGGAAAAAAAATGTACGCGTGTCGGCGCGACCACGGACATCTTTCATTACTCGTCCGAAGGTTCGAGGCTCGCGGCGAAATCCATGCACGCACTCTCGCAGCGAAGATCGTCGAAGGTCGTCGCTCATTCTTCTCCGTCCAGCTTTCCTGACGGTCGAATCTCAATCGGCAGAAGTCTGCTGTTTTCATCGTGGCGGGGTAAAAAAAATCGTGTAATTGGACGCTTCCCTTCCCACGTTGAGAGATGAGCCATTCGAATAATAATTGAGGTGAGTCGCGCGAGAGAGCGAGTATTCGGAAGTCGGTTTCCGCGAGACCGATGCGAACGAGAGACTTTTGCAAATATCAAGGCTTTGACGATTTTGCCACTCGGGTCATTGCGGGATAAATTTGAGTTAAAATTTTTTTTTCAAGTAATCAAAGACAGCCAAAGAAAAAACTGGACTTGTCACCCCCACTTTGCACCTTAGTATGGCTTATCGTGGTACAGTATCGCCTCTTGGGGCGATCGAAGTGAGGGAGCGAACGAACGCTAACGGGTTCGTGATACGGATCATTAACGCTTTCAAAGCTGACCAGGCTATTGCCGCCGAGTCATGAACGCTGCCTGACCATCCTTCTACGCTCCAGTCGGGACACAACTCGACATCGATGATTGTGTATTCCGCGGGCGTCCGTGCCGTCCCGGCGCGCTGGTCGTCGCATCGGAAGCTGCGGATCTAATCGCAAAGTCGAGCTGACTCTCAACTCCGTAGGCCATAAAAGTAAGAGTGGCACGTTCCGTATCCGAGGAAAGGTGCTCAACGGCGCGGAACTTCGCGACGAGTAGCCGAGGCCGGATAAACATGCGGGGATGCTTTTGGAAAACGCTGAACATTTTTCTACCGAAAGCGCCGGCAACATTTTTAGAGCACCAAATCTGACTCCGATCAGGTCCGCAATGGGTCGTAAAAGACCTGTTCCAAAATGTTCTCTTCCAATTTCAATCCAAAAGTCCTTCCATATTTCCTATGCCTCGACGACTTGCGACTTGTCTCTTTTTTTTAGGTCGGTAAAAATTGATCTTCCGATGCCAATAGCTTTCTCCGCCAGCAAACTTCCGCTTATCTACGCGACTCCGTTTGCGAATAGTACAGTGCACGAAACGGGTGAGATGCAATAACATTGGGAGTCGAAGGAAACGTCTCGAATCCACGTGTACGATGTATGCGCGCGATAACTCTGTATCCGGAAACGATGTAGGTATAGTTTGCGTATCCTTGAACCGGTTCGCCGTATCTAGTATCCCTCATGCTCCATCTATGCTCTGACTCAGTCGGTCGTTCTCTTCGGTGGGCTTGAGAAAAGAGACGACCAGGAATAGAAGGGTGGTCGGGTTCGCTGTGGCTGAGACGGTGGTGATCCGACCGCACTGCATGGACACGGGTACCCCAGCTTGCTACACCCACACGGCTGTAACTCGTGCATAAACACACACGCGCGCATTCTCTAATGCGGTATACTACATACGATTACGAGGTGCGCGATCGTGAAAGGTCGGTGGCTAGGCTCGAATCGAGGCCGATCTAGGATTATAAGCTCAGTTACCGCGCGTATCTCGATTTCGTACGCGACGACTTTAATACACACTGGCGGTTTCTGTGGCTCGGGCGCTTGAAACCACTCCGCTCTATTTTTTATTCCGTTTTGTAAGCGACATTCTCTAACGATTGAATTTTTTGGCGTCGAAAGAAATTTATTCTATTCCATGGGCTTAACTATTTGAATCGAACGAAAGCTCAAGCCACTTGATACGTCGTGGTATAAAATCCTTTGGTGAGTAACGCGATTTGGTCGTTTATGTTTATTTTTTTTTTTTTCATTTGTGAGTGTGAAATATATCATGACATAAACTTTTTACTTATGGGAATAGGATAAGATGACTCTTACTTTTGCCTTGCTTTGGCTTGTAAGCACCCAGCCGGTTTATTATTCACAAAGACGGTGCTGCGAGTTCTCGAGCACAATTACCCGCATGACACAATGAATACACAGCGAATGTGAGCACGGGCCTGGCATTAATTAAAATTAATCTCCGTAGTTATGCCCCGACGAGTGTACTTCAGCGAACCTGAAGAGTACGTGCACTCTCGTCTTCGCCGTTCGCCTGTTTTGTTCCCTAAAACTTAATGTCTTCGGAATGGGTCGCTAAATTTATTGCAAAAAAAAATGCCATCTGTCATGTCACGAAAATACTCGAATACTCGGGATGAATAGATGGGACGATCCTTTATCCAATGCTGTTCATCCACCTTCTCAATTTCGTCCGGCCTAACCGTACACAACATGGACAAGACGCAAATGTATTTTGCACTCAAAAAACATGTTTCAAATATCGGAAATACATGAAGTGTTCAAAATACTGCCCAGCTCTATATATATAACGAAGTTAGGGTAACAGAAGTGAGAGTTGGGAAGAAGGGAGTAAATTTGTCTCGTTCTATTTCTGATATTGTCTGCGCTAGTGATGTGTCGTCGGGTCGACTGGTACCAGCCGTATTGCCAAGGCTCACGACTATTTTAACGACCGAAAGAAAGATTCTTTCGTCGAATCGTGGTGCTCGCAAACTTTCTACAGATATACACTTTTTTTTCCTTCCCATTACCAATGTTACCCGGCGCAGCCACGCAACTCTAATTTTGCTAATGGACATTCTGCAGTAAGATTTTGTCGCGATGCAGTCACGATGCAGGGTTCAACCCAGGCTCCTCGGAAGTCTTGTCAAAGGTGAACAGCTAAATTTGGCAAATCACGATATCTACTTTTATTACATCTCAGAACAGCCATATCGAACTGAAAACAACGGACACTTGAAGGTTACAAATTTATCAGAACGCCCGCCGAGGGATGCGCACCGGAAAGGGCTTCGTCGCGTTTCGGTGGTTCGTCCCCTTCGGCTACGCTGCGCCCTCGTCATTTAAATGCCAACCGCATTAGCGACCCATCTACTTTATTATACACCATGTAGGAGTGGTAACCTTGTCCACCACCCGCTCGCGGAATGACAAAAAAGACTCGTTATTTTCCATTAAAAAGCTAAATGTATATGCAAATTACGAAAATTTCTCCGCATTGTGAATATTAATCTTCTCAGAAATTTGTTACGGCAACGATTATACACATTACGATTCATTACTTAATTTGCTTAACATTCAGCTGGCCGAATCGCCCTTAGAATACCACGCGTATTATTTAATTCCCCACATTTCTCCCTGGATCGTTGCGCTACTTTACCCAGAATGAATATTTCTAACGCGTTTGCAGTGAAGTCGATACGATGGGAATTCTCGTATCGGGGGAAAAGAACTACACGCATCCGACATTGCGATGCAAACCCAGAGATAATATTAAGTTATCCCCGAGATTGAAAACAAAAACTGGAACTTACGAGAGCTCTCACTGTACGATGTGCACGACCTCAAACGCCTTCATTCCAATCTCGGCTCATATTGGTCCGCAATCAATAAACGCCGTAAAAATAGAGAAGGGTATAAGATACTCTCATGACGATTCAAGCAACTCTAATAATATCCACGATACGGAGCTTTAACTCATTTTTATTGGCCCCCAACGTCCGTTTTTCCATAAACTCGGATAATCGGGAAGTTCTCGGCGAATCGGTGAATGCGACAACAACAAAAATCATCCGTAATCCACCTTCGCGGGGCACGTATGCGCGCGAAGATGCGGAAGCGGGAGGATCGTAAAGCTTGTGAGAAGAAACCGGAAGTGCCGGGGCCGCAGTTTCCCGGCTTCTTTGGGCGAAAGTGGTGTCTCGCTTTCGTGCTTCTCCTGCCATCTGCAGCCACTCTTATGGAAAGGATCGACAGCCGCGGTGTCGTGGCCGAGCGATCGTTTCGCTCGAAATCGCGTGTCCCGTTCGCGTGGGCGTCACGTGGAAGCATCCACACACGCACACCCACACACACACACACACACACACACACGCGCGCGCGCGCGCGCGCACATGGACGCATGTGCGCACGTTGGAAACGGCCAGTGCCGAGGCGTAAAAGAGTCGTTGGATACGTTTTCGCGGGGTATGAACATACGTACAGTACAATCTACACAGTTATACGAAATTATAGCGAAGTTTTACCTACGTAGGCTCGAGATGGTATGGTGGCAACAGAGCGAGAGGGGTTGTAGAAACGTTGGAAGGAAGTTTTCTATCGATCGCTGTCGGTGTTTTGAGGTCAGGGCGCTGCGCCAGTACTGCGGGGAACCGGCGACTAATCCTACGGACCGGCAACATCGGCGACCGGCATCGCGAGCGACTGTACCCTGCACGTTACCTTTGGTCATGTGGGAAATCCATTTTTTTACTTTGGGAAAAGAGGTGATCGGCACGTCTTTCGAGAAGTCATAACCATCGGCCATATCCGGTATTTCTGGAAATGTGGCTTATCCGAGTATCGTTCGGCATTGGAATCGTGCTGATTCACTTAGAATTTAGCTGCGGGTTCGTTAAGGTTCCAGCCCGAAAAGGCACCGATCGAACGTATCACCCAAGAGCGATATCACCCTGCATTACCGAACATCTACCGGGCTCGTGCGTGTGCGAAGGTTTATTGGGGGCATGCAGAGAAACCCATACGTAGACATGTGCAGCGTGCTGATAACCGCGAGCACGCGGTACCAAGTTACTGAAGTGCACCGCCGAGGCAGCGGTGCCGTATTATAGGTAGCTGATGCTAAACTTCGCAATCCCGCGCTTCGCCCAACGATCGTCGACTTCAAAACACACCCTCAACGGCTTGTCTCTAATACGTACCCACTAACCTCCGAGTGTATGCACAGCGCGTCGCGTGCTTCGCATAGCCGACTGTGCACCAACCGCTTTCGAAAGCGAGAGATCCTCTTGCCGATTGGTCAAGGATAATATCAGAGGAAACAAGGCCTTCCTCTGCAATGCGGACGAGAGAACAAACGAGAAACTCTTTCTGGACTACGCTTATCATAGTTATCAGAATCGTTACTCATGTCTTTATTTTTTTTCTCTCCCAGGCTGTGTGTCGACCGACCTTTCGTTGAATACGATATTCACGGTGACGGGAAAGTACTCCGTCTGTAGAGCAGTTATCTCCGAGCGGATATTTGAATTTTTCGCCGGAAGTCCTGAGAATCCGGATAGACAGTTCCAATCACTTAGGAATAGTAAGTGCGCTTTGCCCCTATTGCTATCGGAAAACGAGTCCAGAATCCAAAACAACGTGCCTACTGTTTATCGGTTACCCAAAAGAGGGGGAATTCCTGTCGAGTCAGCGAAATTTTTGTTTGTCCCTTTTTTCGATGTCGTTCCTCCTCCCAACAGGAAGCGAAATCGGACAAAGAGCATTGAAAGCAGTAGGATCAGCGGGCATTGGGGCGCGACGTTTCAGTGGTCGTGGTGGGAATGGACAAGACGGTATGAGAACTCGGAAAGACAGGAGACCATCGGAGTACTGTCGTTTCTTCAAGGTTTTGTCAGGGCAGGTGGGCGTCACGGCTGGCGTCCTCTGCACGCCGCCTGCACCGCAAAAGCTCGAGACCTTCGTCCACGCTGGCTCACAGCAGGATCGTCAGCAACACGAGTAGTGCCAACAAGACCCGAGAGCACCTAAAAGGCAGACCATTCGAATAGCAACCGAAATCGTGGACTCCCGGTGGATGAACAGACTTCCCAAAGGATACCAAAAACAGAGTCAACTGACGAGCGATTAAACGAAAATTAACCCCGCGGTTCCGCCCAACGGGACACTCGGGAGAAACGAGTTCACCCGGTAAAGGCATCACGGTTCGACGCTTCGCGTTTCGAGGGAGCGGTCGTTAGAATCGTTAACCCAGGACAGCTGCCACCCTCATTTCTTTTTACAACCCCCCGAGAGCCACGAAACGCCACGTCCCCGATACGATCGCCTGTTTTCTTCGACTCATTATCGCGCTGTACTCAACAAATAAATTCAGGAGTTATGTGTGGGGCGCGCGTTGAACATGCTACGGATGCCGCGCCATAGGTCGCAGAGAGACGTTTGTATCTTCCGAGGAATACAAGAATGGATAGCGGAAATTTGGGGTAACTGCGACGCAGAATGATGCGGAATAGATGCTTGGTCATGCGATCAATAGTTTTATGATTCGGATGTCCTCGTTTTCACTAAAAAAATAAAAAATAAATCACCCCACACACATGGCAAGAAAGCACTCCATTAGCTTTTCACATCGTCGTCATTCATGAGTCGATCCGTGTACGCAGGTACGTTACAGTCGAGCAGTTCTAGCACTTATCGTACGCGCTAAATATAGTCAGCAACTACCTTCGTCTGACACAGATGTTGCTTACGAGAGTCGTGATCGGTCGATCAAACGAACGGCTTGGCTTCCCGCGCCTCTGAATATGAATGCGTGTGTATTCAGTCATAGGTAGGTATCGAATGGTATGTGTGCGATGACTATTCGAGCGGGAAAGTGTAAAGCCTGAGTCGTATTGGCTCGATTGGAATCGGTAAAAGTCCTTCTGTCTCGCCGCGACACTTGACGTAGGAACTTCGCGAGTGATACATTTTTTATTCAATTACAGTTACTAAAAACCAAGTTCCAGTTATTGATCGGCTGTTGGAATAGTGAGCCAAAAATTGTAGACTATGTAGTCAGCAGTAAAAAAAATGATTGAGTGACTGGACAGCACATGGCGTACGCCGTCGTAATGCTCTCCCTTTTCTATTACCTACAGGACGAGAGTGACGAATTTCAACATCCTCACGGTCTCATTCGTTCCCCTTAGGTCCGTGTACATGTATGTATTGTTTTCCTTTTTTTTATTCAGCTGCGCTTCCTTCCCGTTCCTTCCCGCTTCCGTTTCTCTGGAGTGACCCCGAGCCCAATTACGCCACTTACATGACTCCACGAATGGAGCATAAAGTCCCCGAGAGTGCGCAAGTGGGACGACATTCAACCACTGCGCCAGCCACGCAACCGATTTTTGAAATGACTTTCATGCTGATTTTTCTTGTTTTATGGAAAAATGCAAATGGGGTGAAATCGGTGAACAGAGACCATTCATTTAACATTGATTTACGTTTTAATCGGGGTGGGCCATATTCACGAGCAGTGTAATAATTAAAAGAAACGAGTTCGGACTCCGGGTTAATGAGGAATCGAAATCGTGCACACAGCCGAGTTCGCGGGGTGGCGGCGATTGCGTGACCGAGGCGCAAGAGGGTTGCAAGAGGGTTGTACAGCCCGTCGCAGTCCGTACGCGATAGGGAAAGACCCTCGACTCTTCGATCGTTTTCACGAGTCCTAGGGAAGCGGTCTACAGTCGGGCGCTCAAATATCCAGCGTACCCTGTAGCGAATTTGCAAAACTTATACACATATACACGAGGGCAGTTAACTTCGAACCTACGACCACCCGACTTTCTTTACCCCGTCGCGTTTCACGGGCCGTTGGCTTATCCGCTCGTATATCGTCCTCTCGTAAACCGCGAGTTCTCGCTAATTCGCGCGCCCATCGACGACCAGCCTTACAGTCGGAATTCGACGAAAAAGGGCGCGCGCGCGAGCGCTCGCACACAGGTAATAATATTCTCTCGTGACCTGCGAACGCTTGCTGGTCGAACCGCACCGGGTACCCCCTGTTTCTCTATCGATCGTCGGAACCAGGAGAACCGACGAGTCACGCCAACGAAACGTGTACCTACAACCCCCTGCGAACGCGAGACATATTACCGGAGCGGCACCGGTATCAGCGGGCACGGACTGTATGCCAATCTATACTGAGACACCGCTCGTACAGCGAAGCCACCAGCGACGAGACGAATTTCTAACTTTCCTCGTAAGAAATTTTCACCGCATGTATAGGAAATACCAAGGCGACACAGACATGCTACGGATGGAGGGTAAAACAGAATACTGCACAATTCAGTTTGAAACAATTGGTTGAAAGAACCAAGCACTCACATCCGGTTCGAAAATCTCAAAACATCGGCATATATCAAGATAACCTACTTCTTAAGAGATAATTTGATTCTTCGTGAAGAGGTAAGAATAACAAAAATTAGACGACTTAAATCAAGAAAAAGAGAATTCCTCGAGTAAGGACGAAGAGAAAAAAGAGGCGCCTGTGAGACAATAGCGTCGAGACACGGGACGGTATATACACAGGCAGCCCTAAAGTCAGGGAATCCGGCAGGGATTCGAAGACGCGCCCTTCTTCTTCACGCGAGGTTAACTCTCCCTCGCTACGGCCAAGCCGCCAGTCGGGAACAACCCTTACATGGAAGCAAACTCGCCTCACGCTATTCGTTGCATGTATCCGGCAGTGCGATACTCAGTACCAAAGATTAAAAAATCCCGCCGGAGATTGGCCACCGGGCGATAAATGGCGCCTGAAACTCACCGGGTGGAATAATGCAAGTTCATGCCAACGATCAATGTCCGTGGGCTTCTTAAATCTGCAATGACCGTTCAACCAACGACGCTTTAAGGTATACCTATCCATTGACGCATTTCCAACCCAGTTGGTTGCGTGTATCGGACGGTAAGACCGGTAAGAACTCGATACCGCGGATCGGAAGGCCACGACAAAGATTGGCCGCTTGGCAATGAATGAAACCAACAGTACCGAGTGTATGCCAATATTCAGCGCCCAAGGGTTTCTTAAATCAACAATGACTGTCTCTACCAATGGCCTTTTTTTGCTGGTGCGTATACATTGCTCGATGCGCCTGGTGACGTACAGCGACACGGTTTGTCAGCGGGTAAGGTTGCGAATGTGAGTATCAGGTACACAGTATGGATTGTCGTGTAGGTGGGTCACGCGAAGAATGGGCGGAGATTCCAAAAATAGGACCATTACCGATAAGGCCTTTCCAGGCGCGGCATGCATGTATACCGGTTTCATCTTTTTCTCTCTCGGTTCTCTCGGTTTCCTCCCTCTGCGCCGCTAGGTGGTGATGGCAGGTGATAAAGCGAGGGAAATGGAGTGGGTTAAGGGTGGCCCGATGATGATGGTGGCGAACGACCGGGCCCGAAGTACGTCGTCGCTCGCCACACAGGGGGATGAAATAAAGGCGAGGTTATTCCTGGCTGCCTATATTGCCCCGCGGCTACCACTCCGTCTCTCCCCATCCCTTCGTTTTCATCCTCGGCTATCCTTTTTTTTCTACTTTCTCTCTCACTTCCTTCCAGCTCTGTCCACAACCATCGCACGTTGCGCTTCCTGTTTGTCCGGCTGAAGGTCTAATTGGATCCCGGTGACCGCGTGCGTTTTATCATCCCTCACTCCATCACCCCAACGACGTTCACCTTCACAAGCTATACGCGCCAAAAAAAAAAAATCAACGCACGTGGAGACAGAGCGGTCTTTGATGGAACTTCTGATGAATTCACCGAGGCATTTTTTCCCGTAGATCAGAGCACCGCCTAGCTGTATTTTTAAAATAGTTTTGCCGTTTGTTCGTCGTCAGACTTTGCATTTTTCAGTATTCTTTCCTTCTCCCATTTTTGCTGATTCGCCGTGGGATTTTTTGGGAAGAATGGGGCTTCACGTATTCGAGCGACTGACCACCTCCGTTTCAATCAAGACGAATGATGGCTCGAAAAAAACCGAAACTCTGATTGCAGTGGGTGATGATGAATAGTCGTAAGAAAATTTGTAGTCGCTTGTATAATTATTTGTTTCTCGTTCGAGCAACATGCAGCCAATGTTCGACAACGAACGAAGCAGAGGGAGTCGCTAAGGGGGTAGTTGTTATATCTCGGGAGGGGGGTGCGAGTCACCAGCGACAGTATTATATCCGCCGCGCTTCTGTGGTGCGCAGAGTTGCGAGTCGTTGTCAAAGAAACTCCAATGAAAAAGCCAGCACGCGCAGGGTGTACGACAGGAGCGTGAGGTATAAAAAATGAAGAAAAAAAAAATGAAAAAAAAAGCGTAAAAAAGGCTTGAGTGGCGTTCTACGAGGGAATCGCGTGACTACTCACGGATCAATAGTTTGCCCGTACAGGCGCATACAGCATACACGTTCTGCGTACTATGACACGGAACGCTCTTCTCCCGGGGTAGCCCTAATAGCTCCGAAGCCTAAGCCCGCTCAAACTCCGCTTGCTGCGGACAACAACTATTACGATTTGTCTGTCCCTTTATTTACCTCTGTTTTCGACTGATTAGATTAGCAATTGACGGACCATATCTGCATTTCTACAATGATGAGTATAGTCGGCGAGATGACTGATGGGTTTGCAGTAAACAAAAAAAAAAGTAAGAGGTAGCTGCATAATGGAGCTAATCGAGACGCCAATGATCTTGTCGGAATTATCGTTTCATTGATAAAGTACTTTCACCCTTTTATTTTTCATTTTTTTCTCAAGCAGATCTGTCTCAAATATTCGAATCCATCATAATGAGAATTATATCTCTAAACAATAAAAATTCCTTGCGATGTTTGAAGAGACTCTAAACAAGTGTTTATTCAAACCTTCGGCAATTTTAGTTAAAAAATTTCTATTCTACATGAAAAAGATGGTGAAGTGTGATTTTTAGTTGAACCAAGTCGAAAAATGTGTGTCGCAGTGGAATTTCGCCTGGCGTTACGAGTTCCGATATAGGGGAATGGAAATTGTAGCTTTTGAATAATTAAACATCCGGCTCCAGAATTTCGTGACAAATTGCCTCGTGAAGTCTGCCTTTCCCCACTGACAGTTTGTATTCGCTGACGGACTGCTAGGATCGCTTTGTATACAGCTCTTAATAATATTCCTCGGTATGTCGTATATTCCGAGCGCTCTACGATGGAAACGGCGATGATCGTAATTATCTCAGCACTCCCGGATGCGAAAGGGTTAAGACGCCAGCGGTGCAGCCCCCTCGGCGTTACCAATGCCGAGAAGGGTTCGCACTCGCGAAATTATGCAACACGGAACGATCCTGCTCGCATACACGAATGTTATACGATGGTCTAACGCACGTTTCGAACGGCTGCGCGAGGATGGCGAAGAACGGGGAAAAATGGAACATTGGGGCAAAACAGGACACGATTGGGTAAAATTTAATTTTTCAATAATTTTCTGATGCCTCGTTTTGCTCCAAAAATACATCCGGAGTTCCAACACGATTTTCCGCTACTTTACCACCACCATCCAAAAGTAGTTGGTAAACTGGGTTTTTCACTCTATACCGTTTTGCCCCGCTGTCCCCTGAGTACGCATACAGGCGAGAGCTGTCTCGTTTACTTCCGACAATTTTCGACATACGGATGTCAGGTGTTTCATGTGTGTAAGTGTGCTTGAAGTTCTTGTATGTAATGAGAAAACAACCCTTATCAGCGTGTGGCGTGAGACGACGAAAGGGCAACGAGGAGGAAGCAAACAGGGGGTGGACAGGGAAGGACGGGGTGAAAGCGAAGGAAGAAGGAGAGGTTACGTTCGGGACGAAGCGGTCTTATCGTCCAGGGCAGAGCTATATACAGCAGGCTGTAGTATCGATCGTACGAAATTTTCTTGGAAACCCGACGACAACGAGGACTAAAAGTAGCAAATTTTTTTTTTTTTGTTATTTCTTTTTTACTTCGAAACTCTCATTTGGAGAGGTGGCGTTTAACGTTTACTCGACAAACTCGCTTGGCTTTCGCAGCTTGCTCGGGTGAGAGCACACTATGAGACTAATACAGTCTTTCCAGGCTTGACAATTATGAGCGACGACGCGATAATCACATGCGAGTACAAAGATCGAAGCTACAGCGAAACAACGAGTTGGGTCGAAGATTGCGTTCCATCGGAGTTTCTCCATGCTCGGATTTTACATTGATTCACGAATCTTCGAATCTGGTACCTTTTAGTTTGCCCAAAAAAAAAAAAAAGTAACTTTGTCAAAGTCGCGAAGCAACGAATTCAACTTTGTGGTTTCGTCCTTGCAGCGATCGTGGCTCTTAATTCACAACGTTTCATCGATTTTCTTCAGACTGCCGGGTATAAATAAATTGGCGTCGGCTGTCTGTAGGTATCGTGGCCAAACCTCTTGGATCGCCGGGGAGCCACGCCGTCGACGAAACGAGGCTCGCACCCAAGTTTATCGAGGCTACACTTGTGTACCTCGTATCAACCGCTCGTTCGGCACGTGAGCGTGTCCGTCCGTGTGAAATGATTGATGGCCCTTTTTCCTGCAAGTCAACGTTTTCTTTAAGAAGTATCTCATACTTTTGCCGGTGTAACGAAAAGCACACGGGAGTATCGATTAATCGCCGAGAACTCCGAGTCATATGTTATTTCGCTCAATAATATCTCTTTGGTCTCGTTGTATCTCGCATCGACAGCGCGAGCGAAAAAAAAAAAAAAAAATGGTATGCGCGCTCCAGAATGTTGTTTGAACTCCGATAAAAAATCTTGAATGGAATTATTTAAAAAATTCCTATAATTAACGCTGTTTTATTTTGCCATTTGCGGCAAGTGCGGACACATCGGAAACGCTTACGAATAATGCATCGTGACATTCCGAACCGATGTGGCACACAATGACGACGCACCGGCAATATCTCATAGCCGCGGCTCGTCGGCTTTCCCACTTTTCGAGATAACGAGCGCTTTCGCCCTAATGCAGAGAAAGCAGAGAAAGTTCTCACGACTTGAGCGATCTCGCACCGTGGACGTGTCGAAGGTTCGAGCCTAGAGGTCACTCGGGCTCTTATTAGAATACACTTTCGTGCGAAGCACTGCGGTACGAGAAGACACCCGATTATCCATCGTCTGAGTCAGTGCTCCGGTACAGTGGACTGACGGGTAACACGAAGGCACTTGCGCCGTCGCGGAAAGTTCACGAGTCTTCTGTTTGCTCCGAGCGATCAATTATTAACCCCTTCATGGGTCACCGATAAGAAAGCGACTAATTTCCTCTCCGAATATATTTTTCTCTTATAAGTAACGAGTAAATAAATAGGATATTTATTTCTCGACGAATAATTATTTCATGCAAATAAACATTTGTTTCCCTGGTAACGGTTAAATGCATCATTTTTCTAAGCTCATACTAGAGCGATTTATTTATAAATTTTATACAAATTATTACATTTATTTTTACGAATAATAGATGAATCATTATCCGGATAAAATGAATAAATATTTGTATCTCGGGCACCGATCGAAGGCGTATTTTTCCTACGGTGATTTTATTGTCAATAAACACCCGGAGATCTTCAGTGCTAGTAATGCGGCGTGAACGGTCTCGTGAGCTCTACCAAGTGAAGATTTTCTGCAGCATGGAGCATTCGCCCGAAAGCTCCTTGAAAGAAGAAGAAATGTTCATCCTTAAATTCGCGGTGTAATAAGTTACAGCGCGGCGTGTGAACTTAATGACTCCTAATGAATTCGCCAGATCGGCAATTACATTTGCTCGTAGTTGGGGTCACTCAATTCCCTACGGCTCGAATATAATTACATGTCAATGCCGGAAGCGCGAGCATCTCGGAAAGGAGCGCATTATTCGAGTGCTCGAAAAACGGGGAGAGCATAGCCGTCAATCGCGGAGAACGCGTGCTCCAACGTGGAGAGATCGAGGGGTGCCTCGGAAGAATGAATGAAAGGTTGAATCGACGTCGGGTCAGGGGCCCAGTCTGGCTGGTAAGCGGTAACCGGAAGTACGGACGCGTGGTCGCGCAACGAGTTTGAACTCCATTCCCAAGGACGCTTTGTCCGCCGTGTCCCATTCAAACTCTAGGCCGCTTTTAATTTAAAAAAAGACTATCTGATTATCCACTGGATAGCAAAGCATGATCGTCGTTGTCTTCAAATTGTGCTTTCATTTTTATAATTTTTTTTTATTATTCAACGAGAGTAATTCGGTCTTTGAGAGGAATGACAAACCGACAAAATGCACCTGTTCGACCATCAGGTTTACGCGTCGTTGATGCAGCTCCAACTTCTGTTGAACTACGCCCACCTTATATCTTCCTGCGCTTCGTAGAAACTAGGATGTCCACGAACTGTGTTTATGGCTGCATTCCTCGACGAGGCAATGCCCCATAGTCAACAAATAATTCGCTTGACGCCAGACGATTATCGACTTTTTATTTTTTTGATATTTTTCTTAATCATGGAAAGAGTTTCGAGAAATATTTTCATCGGATCAACAAGTCTTTCCCTAAGCACTTTTCAAAGTAATTATAATGTTCCGAACGTATGTGACAAATGGACATAATTATGTGCAATGAAAAAAATTGATGTTCATTTTTTTTGCTTGTTCTTTATCCATATGACGACTATGAAAGCTTCGCAAAGACAACGATCTATAATGATATTGCAAATCGCATTCAGAGATCGTGGCGCGGTGCTACTACATAAAATATACACGCGATTACCGGAGCACCGATCACTCATTGTGACGGCTGGTGGCGGGTCGTGTATGTGTGCATTCACACGCCGCCACGTTTCGATCTCTGAATAGGACCGACGATAGGAACTCACGCGCGTCCAGCTCCGCTTCTTTCGTTGGCTTGTACGATTTATCAGGTGCAATATAATACAGCGGGTCGATTCGCAATTTCTGCATCAGCTACTGTGCACTTGCTAATCTGCATCTGCGCTGACGTCACTTCCCATTACCGGAAATGAGCCTCGGGCGAGGTTATTGCAACGATCTTTGATGGTGCAAATTTATGAAAACTATTGCAAGTATGCTAATGACTTTTTTTCATCAAGAAATTAGCATATGAATTTTCATTAAGAAAAAACCACTGTACATTCAGAGTCCAATGCCCTAAAAAAAGGAAAATACATATCGAGCGGTCATAATGGTAGCGAAAATTTATCGCCAAAGGTCATATTTAGTCTTCTTACACTAACTTTTATATCTAATGCTAATGTTACACTTTGACAAACAGCCATCAACCTGGGTCGCTCGGCCCGAGATATTCGTTACTGTTTGCAAGATTTTTTTGTCTTTTTCGTCAGCCTACTATTAAAAGCTTCGTAATTTGTCTGATAATGTCACAACTTTATTGAATTCTTGCTTTAATCGAGAACGCAAATACGAAAGTCTGCGGAAACAAGGACAGGAACGATGAGAGGGTCGTGCCGGAGTCATTACCGCACGCCGGGGGTGCGGAATAAGGAAATGGGGTTGGCGACGACCTCCCTAACCGGTCATCCTTCTCGATTATTGTCAGCCCGTACACACACATACATGTGCATATACAAACGCGAATAATAACACGTCGGTACGTTCTGGTAGAGGAACAGAACACGTTAGTTGGAGGGGTCTCGAAGAGGATTCACAAATGTTCGCCACAGGGTGAAAAAAAAAACGCAACATAGCACAGGTGCACGCGAATTTACGTTTGGATGATCAATGGCGTCGGCGTTGAGCGTCCCCGTGTGTACACGTGGGGCTGGCATGGCAACGCGCTCGATAAATACCTCAAGCCCCGCGAGCTTCCGGTTCCGTTATCGCGGCTAACGCCAAGAGGCAACCCCCTGTCCACCACCATCCTCCCCCCTGCTTTCGACGCGACCGACTACGTAGAGGGTGCAATTCTGTTTTAACGTAGCATTAACGCCACGTTTCACAACGCCCGATATAACCTGGACTATGGTTTTGCATTCAAAATTCCCCCTCCGTGCGCTTCTGCGACTGTGAACTCCTCTACGTCAAACCCGTAATTCATCCACCGATATCGCTACTGTGGATCTCACACTTTTACGCCTACCGGCCATTTTGGAGTGCCAAAGGATATATACTTTTTATTATTTTGTTCCACGAATGGGGCTTCCAGTATGGTGATCGTTCAAATCTATTCCGGCGATAAAACACGGTCGATTTCGAACGGCGTGTAACAATCGCTGATTTTCGCACGTCGGACTTGACGTGGTTATACTTTTTCAGATCGGGGAGAACTGCTGTCTCTGTGTTCGGCCGGAAGTAACGTGCTTCAGCTATGATCGCATTCGCGGCAGACAAATGAAATTTTCAAACCGAAAGTGTGACAGCAGTGACGTATTTTCGTTATGATGACTTTCCGTCGAAAAATGACATCCGTCTCTGGAAATCTACAGTTGCAGATTATCAATTCTGTTCCCTATAACGAGCAGTAAGAATCCTCCAGAGTGAACATAAAGTGAGGAGGCTCCTACAGTATTAAAAGTCTCACGAAATTGATAACACGTTCAATATGCAAAGTATGAAAAATGTACCACCAATAAAATACCCCAACGCAATCTTGAATCCAATACTATTCATAAAAAAAATAGTTTCGAATAGAACTTTATATAAGTTTCACGAATTTTCGAACAGAAATGGTTAACAGTGTCGTCCCATTGTCGTCGGGACGATCTCAGCTGATACTGTGCCTGCTCGTACCTGGGACTTCCGGATGGAATAATTTCCATTTCGACTCGGATCCATAATCGATTTATCTCCGTCTCGATTCGAAGCATTGTTTACCCAGGCTCTCCTATTCACTCCTATCCACGATTCGCCAATGTTATCGTCCCCGCATCTGCATGCCTGGATCGGTTCGCACACAGCGGCAAAGTTCCTATTTCCCTCTGCCACGATGATTATGTAATTGAACGTTTGTCCCGTGCGGTTCTCGTGCAACGAGTCGGCAACTCTTCGGCCCTGTATGCGTTGTGTATTAAAGCCGGGGAACACGGAAAGCTGGCGAGAGCGCAAGCGAGATGGAAGGAAATACAATGAAGGAACTAACAATGATTCAACGTTGCTCGCACAGGCGGTGGGTACGTGTGGAACCGGCAGCGTGTGTCCTGCCTAGTCACGTTATCTGCGACAGGTGCACGACTCCGTGAAAATATGGGCGCCCGTAGGCTGCATATCTTCCGTCTCGATTGGGTTTTTTTTTCTATTTTCGCCGCCAACGAGGCAGACTTTTTTTTGAGCAGAACACGTGCCGCGGTGTCGGCGAGATTCGAGACGGACCAAGCGTCGAACGGCGATTACAATTTTTTAATGATCTTTGTTCTGATGCAAAGTGCGACAATCTTCGCATTGCCAAATTACAAGACAGCAGGTATTTAAAATTTTTTTTTTACCATCATCGACAGTTTCATGTTCTAGGCAAATTGGTTTTTTTATTTGGTAGTTTTTCTTTTATATCGGGTTTATTTATTATAATTGTGAACTAAACATATAGATAGTGTTGCGAATGATTAAGTTGTGAACGTGTTGCGTAATGTTCGATCAATGCGAAACGGAGCAACGAAATTGCGTGGATCGGACAAATACAGAGACTTTTTTTGTGCCCTGATTAAGTTTTTTACTCGGCAGTGAAGCGGTCGTGAGGCATTTGGAAGAGCCTCTTCGGAACCCAAGGAAGTCAAGGCCATTGATGCACGTGAGAAATATGTTTATTAGGCATCAGTTGTGTTTCTATAATAAAATTTGTTACACAAAAATTGAGAGTGTCATTCAATCAAAAAGTTGCAGTCCAGCGGTTTGATTTCCGTGTTACTTAGAATTACGGGTAAGGGTAATCGAGAGAGCCGAGGGGGCCGTCAGGAACGGATGTCTGGTTTCGCGATAGACCGCTGAATCGGCATCAAGCAAGTGATGGCATTGCAAGATCCACGATTATTTATTGCACATCTGTGAATTCTTCCAGTGCCAAGACCCGCCAGAACCAACATCGTTGAAACGTCGTGAGCAACGTACTCCACTCGAATCTTCTATTATTACAACAATCACACAGCTTACATTTTATTTTCAGTTTTCTTAATATGTAAGTTACCTTAAATTTTTTTTTTTACATTTAAATGTGAAAAACATTTTACTGGAGCTTAAGCCCAAACAATTAATTCTACGTAATTCTTACCATTCGTTATTACGCCTATCCGTGAAATACAAAACTGTCAGAATCGCATTTTCAACATACCGCTCAAGAATTAATATAAATTTCGTCGAAAAAAAGATGAAGAATCGCCAATTAAAAAAATTATACTTCGTTCAAGGTGGAAATAATTTATCTTCCAAAGGATGACCGCCGGGCCGTTGAAATATTGTCTTCACTTCGGCAATCTTTCTCGAGATTCTTTGGGTATCGCGGCACAAGGTTTCACGGTATTATCGACCGAGCTTCGAGAGAAACCGAATGAAGTATGAAAACCAGGCTGCCCGTGGGAAGGCGAGGATACGTCCGCGAAGTATTCGAAGAACTCGTCGAGATTCCAGGTTCGAAGAGGAGTCGACGAGAGGGATCTCGGACGCGGAGAAAGATCAGCGGCGAACGCGCCATCAACGACTCCAAGACAAGCGATCGTCCGAGGAAAGTGCCGGCTCGCGCTGCCGGTACTGGCCGGTACAAAAATTCACCTTGCGAGCCGGGAACTTTACGAGAACCTCGAGATTCTCGAGCGGACGGAATTTTTTTATTCTTTCCACCGTTTTTTTTTTTACACCCGCGTGTCGTCGACCGGTAATGCATGACTACTTGGAAAAACAATAAAAAGCTTCGGGTTCCGTACAAGAAATGAATAAGCATGAGCGCTGGTAACAGCCATTTCATTAGAAAATCAGTAACAAATCAATATCATCGTGAATTAATTTTTCACCTGCATATAGCGAAAAAAAAAATAAATTAAATTAAAATATTTGTTGATGGATATTTCGTTGGAAAAATTGATTAATTTTGGTCGAAAAAGAGCGTGCGATGCATCGAGCGGGAAATTATGAAAATTATGAAATTCACTTCCACGAGTGTGTCTGAAACCCGACGGAGAACCCGAGGATCTCGGACGATGCGGGCATGGCCGGTAGTGAAGGTCGAAACGGTAATCAAACCGAGAATGAAAAAAAAAAAATTTAGTGGTTTGGAAGAATGAAGCAGAAGGTTTTTGTTCGTCGTGTCCGGCTGCACGAAGCGCACTAACCAAACTGGCTCGGACGGCTGGTACCGAACACGGTAGCCCACGATGGCTCGGTCGGAAGCCGCGCGCGCGGCGCACCTCCTGCCCGCTGCCTCTCGTGATTCGTCGGCCTGGCTTTACGTGCCCGCGTACCGTTCAATTTCCCCGCTTCGTTTCGGTTTCCGACTTAACGACTCGAAGTAAAAAAAAAAAAAAAACAATAAACCACTCCGAATAAATGTTGTCTCTTCTACCGCGACCAACCCACGAAAAGAAACTCCATTCCTACCCTCGTCAAAATCCGAACCCCGTTGACGGTCAATTTTTTCCCCAATAAAATATCCCAACTTAAAAAAAAAATGTACCCGCTGTATTTTCAAAAATTATCGCACAGCACACATGCATCCTGACACTTTGTCGATAAGTTATCGTTCCATCTACCCGATCGTCGGAGGAAAACGAACGAAACACGAAAATAAATGAACGATTAAAAAACTATCGAGATCGGTATGGCGAAGATCGTTTCAGACGGCTTTCCCTCGTTCTCCGTCTTTGCTCGATCGGTAGATCCTTCACGTTTCGGCGCCTTCGCCGACTGATCGGTTCCGTGGTTTCGTCGCCGGATAAGTCGAGGGAACCGGCAACCACCAGAGTCCGTGCGAGACTGACTAAGCTCGGGGAAGTTCTTCGGGTCGGAGAAACGATCGCTGCGAGGGGGTTGCTCGCCGTAAAGCGGAGAAGTGCGACTGCGCCGCGCCCGAGGGAACAACGAGGCAGTGCAACCCTTCACCCCACCACCCTCCTCCTCCTCCTCCTCCTCTTCCTCCCAGCTCCCCATCCACCGATCGACCCTCGTCACCCCCGCGTTGCCCCGCGCTTTGGTGAACGCCCCGACGGCAACTAACCCCCTTCGGAAACGTTCCCGACACACGCTCGCCACCGCCGCTCCGTCTCCGTCGCTCGCTCGATGCCGCTCGCCGATTTGCTGAGAGATCGTGAAAGCTGAGGTAATAGAGCATTCGGGCTCGACGAGTTCTCCAGGGGAATGCAAATCTCTTCCAGGAACTTCCGATGCAATGCCGACGAGGAACAACGGTGTTTATATCGATCCGAACCGCCCCCCGAGCCGAGTATTAATGCCGATGTACCGATTACTGACCACGCGAATTTCGATTTGTTTTTTCTTTTTGAATGAAATTTATTGACTCGGGACGAGGGATTAATATATACATATTTTTTTTTATTATATATTTTATCATATATTTTCTACGATTTTTATACCTTTGTATGTATCACACATGTAGATACAAGTGAGTTTCAATTTTTTTCGACACAACTTAAATGAGCGATAAATCGATGAGTACCGACTCGTATAACATGGATCCACCGGCCTCGAAACTTTGGCACCATCGATTTTACGGATTAAAAAAAAATTCCCGTTAGTTCGTGAAAAAATATTTGTACGAAACCATTATTTTTTTTTAATGCGAGTGATAAGTATCGAGAAAAAAAATAGTTCAATAACTGGGACATGCAGTCGGAGGGTTGAGCTAATGGTTGTCTATACTCGCCACCAACGGACGTTTCCACGACGGTACGTGCATCGCATATATACGCCAAATGTAGCTGCTAACGCCGTGGTTGCACGCGAGGTCATTTCGCGGACGCCGGGACTTTCTTCTTACATCACCGAGCGAGCCCGCTCGCGACTACGTACGGATGTAACATCCACCGTATACCTCGTGCCGGTGGCGCGCCCGAAAGCTAATCTGGTACGTCGACCTATTTCGCTTAATTAATCGTTCCCTCTACCTGCCATGCTGTAACCTCGGGCCGACGATAACCGCGCCCCCCTTGCAACTTCCCGATTCGTGGTTCCATACAACACGTTATCGCGCGAGATATCGTCCGATTCATATTATTCGCTGGATATTTCGAGAAATGGAAACTGACACGCATAAACCTTTTTTTACTACCACGAGTCGCTGATATCCGGCGATAAGATCTGATTTGTGAAAACACATTTTACGAAAACGGACGTAGATCGGTGGAGAAGGTTAATTCCTTGCATGGACGTTGCGACGTATTACACGTTGATACACTTTGTGCGTAGTAGGTTTGCGAGTATTTTTACAATTATTTATTCATTATGTTGTGTACGGACGAGAGTCCTTTTTGCAATAGTACGAAGAGACGACGTCGCAAGGAAAGTAAATTTCTGAGATACAATGAAGACACTGCTGAGATTACAAAAGAACTCGCCCGCGGCTTATCAACTCAAGGGTTAAGAGACCGGCTCGCTGTGCCGCAAAGTCGACCAATTCGAAGGAGATACGCGTCAACTGGAATATACTACGACTCCGCGTACTCTTCCATAATTGCCATTTCTGTTAATAAACAGAATGCTATTGAGGTTTATACGACAGCGAACACGCGATAATTTACAGTTTCCGACTTGTATCGCGCTCCGTCTGTATACATATTATTCTCTTTTAGCACAGTTAACCCGCGACATGTACGCATTGGTAGATGGATTCATATATGTATATGTATGTATATATCCTGCGCGGGGGAGTTGAACCTTCGCACGGCTCGGCGGAATCTAACGGAATTCTCTAACGATCATCCGCTTTTGCGTTACCGTGGACGGGACTCGATCTTCGGTCTGATTCGCTATGCAAATTACGTTACAGTCTCGCGCGCTCGTCGAGTATTACCCTTGCGTCGGAAGCCCTCGAGAGCGCATTGTGCATCAGTGCTTCCGTTTGCTCGGTAATTCTTTATTCGTTCAATTCCTTCTACGAGCCCGGCTCATTTCGAGTTCATATCCTTCCCGGCCATTCGGAACGTTCAACGGGCGTAGAAGATAATAGCCATGAGGATGAGGCTTCGATTCATAAAAGATTATTTGGCTGATAACCTGTCGTGAGCGAATTTCGAAGCGACAACAATCGAGAAAACGCCCTGTCGAATTTCGGAATCTCACTTCATGACCGGAATTGACGTTTATCGGATATTACGTCATAGGGGAATTGCTTCACAACCGATTTGTCAATGTTCCTTTTTCGACCGGCAGTTACGTCGTGATCGAAATACGTCACATCTTGGCGCCAAATTCTATTTTTAAACCGTAAGTGACGATGTTTTCATTGTGGCGTCACTTCCGGTACAAAATTGAAATTTTTCAAAGCAGAAAATCGCGCATTTCCGGTTTGATGCGACTTCCGGTTAAAAAATAAGATTTTCAAACCGAAGATACTTTCTCTTCCAATACTCGAGAGTATTTGTTAGTTTCGCCGGAAAAGTTATTCGCGGGATACAGAGAGAAAATCGACAGGTGCCAATACAAGAGCGTGGCAGTTGGAGGTACGAGGTTTGTTGGCGACGTCGAGTGCTTACCGTTCATCTAACGGGTGGTCGGACAACGAACGTTATGCTATAAGCTATAACACACCGGTAATTCTCGAATATCCCGGTGACTGTTGGGAACGGCGACAACGTGGGATACATGAAAGGAGATATGAATCGAAGCATGGAAGAGTGACGTGAGGTTTGTATTTTGCATCGGAAAGATAACGAAATGATACAGACTGGTTGCGAAATAGTCGGTTGGCCTTTTTTGGAGCGAAAAGCTATCCAAAAAAAAAGCTGCTCTGTACAAAAATACATTACTTAATTTCCTGATTCACAAGTTTATTTATTTCCGGCAAGGCTGATACTTTTTCACGTCGTTGCGATCGCCCGTATTTATATGATATATTATCATAATATCTCAACGCTATTTGATGCAGTAGCAATAGGATAATTTGAGAGAACAGGGAACGGTCCGGCCATATTCAGTAGTAACCGAAGTCGAATCCTTGAACGAGAGCTGCTCCGAACGTGCTCCGCGACCATAAGCGGACGTTACGTTTATTACTCTCCGTGGAGCTTTCTCTCGCGACACCGCGATCGAGAAGTCGAGCGGCGTGCGACCTCGACGAAACGTCAAACCTGCCTATCGTGCCGCGTTACCGCCGCGCTACCGCCAATATTGCCAGAAGCGTATCAACCGGCCCCGCAGTTTGCATAGAGAGCCGAAGAAAAATTCTCCTCGGCCGCGCGATTACGGGCCCTCTCGAATGACTAGGAGTTTACCGCACTTCTTGTATTGCCCGACCAACCGAGACCGTTCACCGAGTTCGAGAAATGGCAAACCTCGAATCTTGTAAATTTATTTTCCCTCGTGTAATTTATCGGCGAACAAACGGAGAATATAGTGAAAATGTCATACCATCTAAGAACGAGCTCAATAGACATTTGCGATTAAACAAAAATTAACGCTATAGCCGAATTACAGCTTGGCCGCTTGCAAAATCGAGAATAAGCTCGCGGATAAACATATATTTTTATACTTTTTTATGTTGATAAATTAGAACGTCGATTGTCCGAACCAATTAGACCTGTCACTCGATAAAGCATTTCACGATTTATTTATATTCTCCTGTGTTTTCAACTGCGCACGCGCAAGCATGCGTATCTCACCTGTATCCGTAAATCAGCAGTCCAGCCGTTGATTATAATCTTGAAAGACGCTGCAATTCAGTTTCGCACTTCCATTTGCGCAATATTCATTTCTAAGTGTGTGCAACTGAGAAACTCTCCCGTATCCTATTATACCATCTGCTCTTCCGATTACACTGCTATGACTCTCACTTCACTCGAGAGGAAGCGCCACTTGCATGCGCGATGAAAACAAAAAACACACACACACACACACACACACACTTCACTCACTCACTGGCTAGTCTCACTCGGCTTGTTTACAGCGAAATTCTTTTATTTATGGGCTTTTCGTTTCTCGCCGATTTCAAAGCACTCACGGCGAACAGTAAAATTAAGTTCACGCGTACACTGTCAAGGGCAAAACTGTCAAGACAAAACCCGAGCACAACGTGCAAAGTGCCGAGCGTTCGAACAGCGAAAACCGAGCGAGCGGGAGCCAACTGTGTCTCACGCAAGACACAACATTGTAATCTATCGAGGCGACGTTCGACCCACCGTAAAAATTGGAAAGTGAACGATAAACGATGGAATATAATGGGAAATGAGAGTGACGAGCACGCGTGATAAAGCGACGCAAGCGCGTTACGCTTATCGGTTTGCGCCCCCGCGGAAACTCGTCCTCGGCGATATCACCCAGTTAACAATCGGCTCGACCTTCCAGTTGAAAACTCGTCGAGCGGCGGTCCACGCCGCTGGCCCAAACAGTGATATCGATGGACCAGGTACTACGATCGTTCGGCACTCGGCCAACCGTTTTTTTTTTTTTCGATCGGATAGGCAAATGACTTGTGCAACGAGCGCGGCACGTCGACTCTGTAAATTCTCGGCCAAAGCCCCGAATGACTAGAGTCACTTTTTGTCCAATCTAAGCGCTGCATTAAATAATGTCCAAAGCCATTGTTTCCATCAGTTCGGCCAATTTTTTTCAAGTTAGATATATCTTTGATTGTCAAACTCCTAGAATTTTCGGATACAACGAATCATTTATTTTTTTATCGACGTCGATTTTTTACGGTTTTCGTTGCGCGATCGACAGTTGCAAAATGTTCACTACGATATTTTCTGCGGATGACTTTAAGGAGAGCAAGCTTTATTTCGGTGGGAGCGAAGAGGCTCGGTTCGTGCTCTTCTACTTTTTTTAGTCGATAGAAAAAAACTGCTGCACATCCGAATGTACTTTTTTCAAAAATGAAACGAATGATCGAGCTACGCGACGATGGACTTACCGAACGCGCCGCGCGTCCAGCGTGCGACCGGTATACGGTGCGGTTTAAGAAAGGTTTTCGAGCGACTACGAGCCGGTCGGAACTTGGCGAGTCGTTTCTCCCCTGCACGGTGCATCGCCGTGACTAGTCTATACGCGCCCGGAGAAGAGGGGAAATGGCAAAACGAAACACGGGGCGACCGGGAGGCGAAGGAGGGAAACCGCAATGCCAAACGCGACGAAGAGGTGGAGGGAACACGTCGGTAGCAGAGTTGTTGGTTGCATGAGAGAGGGGCGACGTGAAAGAGAAGACCACGTCGGAGAGGGGGATCGGGCGACAGTGAGCTCGTGATGAGATCTCCAACATCCGAGCCCTCAGCGTGGATCAAGATCACCATCGCTCTTCAACCGATCAGTCGGGATGTTACCGACGGAGTCGCTAAATTTCAGATAAGGTTCCTAAAGACCCCGCTCCTTTTATCCACCTGTTTCTGTACTCGAATTCTCATTAATTATCTTTCTGTATCTACTTTTGTACGAATTAAAAATAGAAAACGAATTATTCATCCACGGAAAATGCTGAGACACGGACGCATTTTACCGGAAACTTCGGTCGAAGGGTCGAAACGCACCGCTCGAGTGATTCAATAATAAAGAGGTTTCTCTTTGAGGCACCGAGCGGCATCAATGCCCCGCGGGGCGTTTTTACGTTGGCGCAACAGGTGTTGCTCCAACTGCTGCCGTGTGTCACGTGGGGACTCGTGTCCCATACTCTCACGAGGGAGGCCACTTGCTCGACAGCCGCGACGAGGGGACACACCCGCAAAATTATACATCACAGGGAATTTGTGCTGCATGCGAAAAAAAATTAACTGCGCGAGCTATTATTCGAACGGAAATTTCACGATTATTCGACTATTCTGTAAGACCAAAAAGTGCACTTTTTTTTCATTCTGTCGTTTTTTTTCTCTATCTATTATTTTTATCAGCGCGATTTTTTGTTTTTTTTTTCATCGATGTAAACTTACCTGACAATGAATTATTGCGCCGAGAGGATTTCAGTGAACTTTGGGTTTATCGTAGCTCCAATAAAGATAATACAAGTCGGTCATTATAACTCCTCTAATGAGATATATTGTTCGAGGATTATCGAGTGTACATTCAGATTAATCGTTAGGACACCTCTTCAAGGGCAGGATCATTCGTGATACATTCGAGATCCGCGATATCTAAGGAATAATGATCATTTTTGTTTTTTTTTTTGTTCTTTCTCGAAAACTTTTAGTACGTTGAGTAAACTGGACTGAACATAGAGACAGGATAAACACATCTCTAATCCTTAATCGTAGTAGACAGCAGAGATATACAAAACATTGTTGCTTTTTTTTCCATCGTACAAAATATAGTAATCCGCTCCCGCCGTTTAACCTCGATTCCTAGTTAATTAATCAGCGTCGTAAACACAGTTTCTACTCGTCGCGCAATCACAGTCGTCGGTCGAAGGCAAAGAACGTGGGATAAATTAGAGTACGAGAAAAATATGGACGGACCACGCGAGCGGAATGAGACTACGAAAAATGTATGGCAAATTTACAAAAATTTTGCTATGATCGTGAGGTAATTTTTCGAAGACGATTCCCTTCGCACGGTCCCCGCAGGAATGTATGGGAACACGCAACTAAAAATTCCGAATATTGTACTATGATTCGAGTTTTTATTAATCAAATTAAATACAAAAGGTGTTTCATTTTTTTTATCTCAAATTTTTTTTTTTTTTATCCTGTTGTCATCGTCGTCTTGGTCGCATGATTCGAGTTATAAATAATTAGAATGATAGGCAGATATAAATAACGAAAAATAGGTGTAGAAAGAGAAGAGTGGGAACGGGTATTTATGTATAATAAATTTGTCGCTAGATATCCTCCGATAAACATAATCTCGCATCGCTACGGCTCCTATGAATATAAGTGTTGCTAAAAAAAAAAGAAAAAAAAATAAATGCATCGGTCTCTTGGCTATACGTCAACGACCTTTTGTTGCAGCTGTTTTTTTATTCTCTGGCTTCTCGATGCCCGCGGTTCATTTTTATTTTCACTGTTCTCGTTTATCTCGATCCACGAGCAATCGAGTATCACCCCTTCGACGCAAGTCCGAAGCTGTTAACGCTACGGGAGCAAAGTCGCGAACGATGTGGACCGCATCTTCGAGTCTCATTACGAACATAATGGAAAAAAAAATTACGCAGATGGAGAAAAAAAAACTCCACCGTCTCTTTTCATCCAACCGGATAGAAACAAGTTGAAATCAATCGAAGCGTATCGAAGGGTGAAAGTGACTGGATACGCTCGACGTGATTATTCGACATTAAAAAAAGAAGACTCGCTTCCGCCGAGAAAAAGCCCCGACGGGAAGTGGAACATTTTTTTTTTTTTTAATTACTAAAAAATCTCACGGGTAAAAAATTCAGTCGCCGGACGTATTGTAGGATAAAATTAATAATCATCGCATTGTACAATAATAATAATAAATTTATAATTTACCTATATATATTTTGTTAAAACGCTATTTTCATTGTGAACATTAATTTCTTATGTTTTACGGTAAAGAATGCGCATGCGGTCCACGTCGTAGGATTAAAATTTTAGCGCGTCTCGTTTCTCGTGTGTGCGGATATTTGAATTCGGATGAGCTTAGAACACGCACTGAAATTGTAAATGCATGTGGAATGAACTCGATAGCGCGATTATCGCTTCCGTTAAAAATAACCGTCTAACAGTCGTACGATAATTAAATTGCGTTCGTTCCGCAGGGATGTTTGTTTGCTTTTTTTCTTTTCCTTTTTTTTGCCTTTGCTCGACTCATGATTATCGGGCGGGGGGACCCGGCTCAAGGAAATTTTTTCTCTTTTTATCTCTCTCGAGAAACGAGGTGGGGCGGTGCAATATTTAAAGGGGAGTTTTCTTATGCAGGATATGTACAAGGAGATATATAATATATATAAGATTTATCGTTCGTATATGCGATTTTGCTAACGCCGAAAAATCGATTTTCACGCTCGATTCGGTCTCTCGGGGGCTCGGAAGGGCAGGCGTATACTGACAAGTCGTATACACAGTGTGTTCATTATCAATTTACGAATTGAAAGTAAAACATAACAAACAAACGGAACAAAAGAAAAAAATATATATATATATGCATATAAAAAATAAAACTTTATTCGGAAAATCAGTGACGACAGATCCAAACGGTCGGAGATAGGAAACGAAATGAATAATATAGATGCATGAAAAATCTTTTGCCGCACGATTTGAAGATATAGATCGTAGAGATTTTTTTTTTGTTTTTCGAGTCGCACTGTGCCGACTTGCGAATTCTCATAATCACGATTAACAGACACGAAAGAGGATGAGCTCGCCGAGTTTTAGGCCCTTTTATTCACAAACGTTTGCCGCTACGATCAAAAATTGTACGAGTACTGAAAAAAATTACAATCTCTATTTATATAAAAACGTTGTCGAATCATAATTTCATACTAAGAATCGAACTTACGAAAGAATTCACTAAGATAGCCAACTGGCCGCAAATGGAAATTGTGATTTTTTTTTTTTCGGACATTGTCACAATCGTGTGAAGATAGCACTGGGAATGGCGAACATACCGTCATCCGTGTCCCATTACTCGTTTTATTTGTTAAATCTCTTTCACAATTGATCATTAGATTCGACAATCCCGTGATAATCCGCGATCACGGCGCGACGCGATGTTCACGGTCGGCAAAAGTAATTAATTTTGTCGTCGAAACGGGCATGACTGACGTGCAAAAAAATTAAATTAAATTAAAAAAAGGAAGAGTCATTAAACCTGGCGCCGCAATTGTGAAAAGGTGGTTAACTGCCCCCACCCCTAAAGTCTAAATTCTTCTCGTCGTTTTTTTTACTTTTGTGTTAAGACTACGCGCTAAGCTATTTACACCAACTTACGTAGCTACGGAGCTTTCAGAGGCTAGCCTAAAAGTAATATAATACAGACGCCGTTAAAAGGTATTCGGCGGATACACGATATATAACATCTTTGGGCTCGTTTTATTACACAATTAATATAGATTATTAGCCGACGCTTTTTCGACTCTACTCTAACGACCGATATTGTCCGGTAATTTGCTCGCCGGAATTCATACAGTTCCAGTATTTGTCTCGTCCGGGCGGAAACTTTTATCCAAATTTTTTACTGTATATTCGCTTTCCTCTGTCTCTACTACCATCTCGCATCTTCGCGTTTCATCGTCGAAAGATCGTTCTACAAATAAAAAAAAACCGCTTTGCCGCCAATACACGTTGACTCTTTCTCGTGTATCGCCGATCAGAACAATGCCTAGTAGTAGAGATATAATTCGCTAAACGCGAGATCTAATAAGTTGTAAGAAAGGAAGCACAATTGGAAACGCGTAAAACGTCCTTACGGAATTATTTTGTTATTTATTCTTCTCGCACGCGCCGCACTTCTGCCGTACCGTCGTAGGTTTTGTTGTCTCCTCGTATGTTTGTATTTGTTCTTGTGTGCTCGAATCGACGAGGAAGAGCTTCTGCCCTCTGCGTCACGTAGGAGCGAAGAATTTCAAAGAAAACATCTAGAATTAACGAAAGGACGGCCGAGACTCGTTGTACAGGCGTGTTTGACTGGTCTTTCCTTAAACTGCCGATACTTGGGCGTCCTCGTCGTCTGTAACATAACATTTTGAAACGATTAAAAATTGTTATCTGCAGACGGGGGGTAGGAAGGGTGGTCAATGAAGCGACGCTGGCCGGAGGAGAACTTCTATTGGTAATAAAAAATAAACAAATATGAAAATAAAAATTCAATCCGTGACGAAATCGTTGAAGATTTTTACATGAAACATATAGTTCTGTTACTCGTGCGAGGATAATGTAAAACGTTCCTTACATTTCGGGAATTATTGCCAATATCATACCGCGCACACTCCTTCATTTCACAAATCATAAAATTATCTGAATCTTAGAAGTAACAAAAATGCATAACTTAACTCATTTTCAAAAGGTTTAAGAAAGAAAAAATAAAAATCTGTAATGAATTCTCCTCCATGCCAACGCGAAATAAAAAAAATCAAACTGAATCATTAAAATGATACGATGGAAGAACACTGACGGCGCAATTCGTCGTCAAGCTACACGGTCGTCGTCGAGAGTGATTTACCTTGGTGCAAGAGCAAACAAAGGTCCGTGCAAACCGAAGCAGGCAAGCAAGGGTAAGCCGAAACGTAAAGTTACGTTAAAAAAAGAATGAAATAATAATAATGTAATAATAGTAGTAATTATAATAGTAATGATAACAATGATATGACAGTGTGGCGAAGTTGCGATAGAAGTGACAAAAATCGGGCATGATGAGTCGTTGCGTTATAAACAAATGACAAGCATTTGGTACTGCAAGCTAGCAAACATATTATATATGTGAGTGCAATGAGTGAAGGGTCGTCACGCACGCGCGCGACGGATCGACCGACATACTAGTAGGGCAGACGGTGCATCTTACTCGACCAAACACAATTATCACATGGGACACGTAATAGATTTTTTTTCTTGTTTACTGTACAAACAACAGAGACGACAAACATTTGATAAATTACTGTACACACACAACGGGGACGGAAAACTACGACTGTTGACAGTACGTCGGTATCATCGACGATTAAGAGGAGGACCTCTTATCCGAGGGGGCGGGTTAGAAGAAGAAAAAGTAGAAGAAGACAGGAGGTTACCATCGAGGCAGCGCGGCAATTAATTCGAGAAACACAATAAAGGAACGAACGAACCAGCGAGCTATTTACTACGCCTCGATGGCCATCACCTAACGGTCATATGTATTATCCCATAACGATCTCGGATAACGACTATAGTAATAACTCATACAGTAAAAACCGGAGCATGAGCAGTCGAGATTTGTGTCGATATGTATATATAGAGTTTTAGATTTAAAAAAATGTTTGTAATTATAATCATGTGAAAAAAATCGTATGTGGAGATGGTGTAAAGATGTGTTTTTTTTTCTTTTTGTTTAAGTTTCTTTTTTTTTTGCAGTACCATCTTCGTGATCGGTCCGGTAGGTGGTAACTCCTTCGTGGCTGTGGGCACGACCTAGCCTGTGCAATCTTGCCATCTGTGCAGCGACTTTGTACGCCGGTGGTTGACGACATTGCGTGGGACCGACACCGGGTCGCATCGAGACCATGCCCGCCATCGTGGTCATCGCATTATTCGTGGTCATAACATTCGTCATTCCGCCCGGTTGCAGCGGAAGGCCCGACATTCCAGGGCCCATTCCCATTCCGACGCCTGGTCCTGCGATACCTGAAAGCCCTCGACTGTCTGGTTCTCGATCTCCACTTATTATGTTCGTTGATTTTTTATTCGTTTATTCCATCCCACAAGTGTAAGCTACGCAGCAACGCCGACACTAGTACCGTTACGTCATAGGGTATTTTTTTAATTTTAATTTTTTTAACGTGATCTGTGCTAGAACGAACGCAACTAAGTAAATGGAAAATGCGATTGTCAATCGCTGATATCGTATGCTCCGTGGTTAACACACGGGAGCGATTGACATTGATCTTGAAAGTAAAATTTTCAAAATTAATAAGATTCTAATAAAAACGGAAATTACCGTTGAAATAAGAATTATTTTAATATCTCTTTTAATATTAACAAACGAAATGACAACATGCGGAGGAAGTGATGAAAAATAAGATGTTTGATCTTCAATTCAAGATTGCTAAAAAAAATCAGACTTTTACCCTCAGTAACTTCATTTACCAAAAACGCTCAAGTCACAGTGTTGTGGGATAAAATCGCATGTGTGTGTGTAACCAGATAAAACGCGCGATAAAAGAGAGTCAAAACACCGGTTCAAACTAAATTAGTAAAACCCTGGAAAAGAAGTCTTCCCGTTAATAACGAAGAGACACGTAAGGAAAAAAAACAACCACACACGGATGCAATAGCAAACAGCTGCACAAACGAGGATGCACGCACACTCATACACTCACACACATGTAACGAATGCAGTCGCTCGGAAGAGGCGTTTAAAAGGCATAACAGTAATATACTTAAGTGAAAAACTACGGGTGCGCTCGCGAGTTTTATTCAGCCAAGCGGTTAGTTACATAGCGGCGTATTTAAATTTATGCATGGAATTCTGACGCCCGATTAATAAACAGTGAGACTTTATAAAGAAAATTAAAATAAAAAAAAGCGGAAGGTTTAAGGAGATGCTCCAAGCGATGGCGAAAACGGGATTCGAGCGGGATAAACGCGACCAGGGTACAACTCACCTTTAGGGGGTTGGGATTGTTGGTGATATTGTTGGTGGTGGTGAAGATGATGAAGATGAGTGTGGTTGGCAGGAAGCGGAGGTAACACTGCTACCGCGTGAGGAAACGGAGGTATTCCTCCCCTCAATACTGGTCCTGCACCACATACACACAGGCCACGTACTATTTTTTTTCTTAATTTTTTTGCCTTTTTTTAAAATTAGCTATCTATCACGTCAACTCTGCCACGGTACATTTGAATGCCACGTATTTATAGTGTCTCTAGAATTATTTGCATCCGTCCACCATGGAAAGAGACTCGAGCGAGGCTGAAGCGAGAAAATTTGGCGATTGGAAAGAAACAAAAAAATTTAAGCGATTCAACCTATCCCCCCCTTTGACGGTGAAAGACATTTTTTTAATTGATTTTTCCTCCGTTTCCATCATACTTGGAGGAGAAATCGTGAGTTGATTATACTCTCTTCTAAATGTATTTAATTTAAATAGAATAAAATGTAATTAAACCACATGAATTGTAATTACGGTTGCCACGCAAATAAGTTTTTTCAATTGGAATAAAAATAAAAATCACCCTTCGAACCTCTTAGTTCATAATAGAAATTTAATTATAATGCATTTATTTTGAGAAAAAAATTGTTTCAATTTAATGAATCGATTAAATTAAAGAAATAATAAGAAAATTCATTAACTACACGAATTTTATCGGCAGCATAGGTGAAGTGCGTCTCTCACATCGTCAATATTTCCTTGCACGTCCAGAGTAAGATGAAACAGCGATGGCGAACAAGGAAGGACAGTGAATCCGAAGGCAGATAGACGATGGTTTTTGCAGTTACAATGACGATTGTGTATGAAATAGTTAATATTGGCCATGGGACATACGACTTTCGTACAGATATTCCGAAGACAGGGAGTAGAGAATAAAATTTTTATCGAGATATCGAGAGTGGTCGAGCCACGTACAAATTAAGTGAAACTTTGTGGACATTATTTAAATCGTTTCCACAGAGGATCCTCGGTGCTCCGGTATAGAAAAAATAGACTGTTTATCGTTTGATTGTTATTTTGGTCTTGTCAAACAGTCAACAAAACGCTAACGAGAATAGCAGATTCTCCTTTACGCACAAAACCGATTTAAAGAAGAAAAAGAAGGCTGCTTCGATATACGAAACTACGTAAAGTCTACGATAATCTACAGCTACTGTACACGAAAATTCTACGGAACGGGCAACATAGGATGATATATAGTACGTATCGTTTAACACGTAATTTACGTACCTTGTAGTGCGGAATGCCGTCTCTGCGGCGGCGGTGGACTTCCACCAGCCTCCACGCTGCTCCCGCTGTGGCTGTCCAGCTGTGTACTGTGACCACTGTCACTGCTCGTCACCGAACCTACACACACGTCCCGAACAATATTTCCATCACAAACACGTTCTTTTTTCCATTTTTTTGTTTAATTTTTGTCCAGCCCCGTATTTTTGTACCGCTGTCTACAACTTTTTACTACTAATTTTCTAAGCTATGATTTTAAAAGATCATAACTTTTTCGATAAAATATTGGATTGACGGATGAACCGTTGGGAAATAGCTAAGGACCCCCTACGCTACGCCTAACGTCTTGAATAAAGGAACTAACGAGTATCGTACGAAAAAAACTTAATCGTTCGCTCTGCACATTATTTCGTGGACAATTGATGATTTTTTATCTTCATATTTGTTTCGAATCCCGTATGTCCCATGGTGACATTTTGTTCGAGACTGTCCTCGAGTATCGGGATCAAGGATCTATGCGTGAACGTTGGCGTTCGATCAATAAGCACGCAATATTATTTCTCTTTTTAGCATACAAGATGCGTGTGCATAGGTGTATGTAATAACTATATGTAGTAATATACGTAATATGACATGGAACATTTATGAATAGTATTACGAAACGAATGGTGCAGCGTGCAAAGAACAAATGAACTTCTTATTTACGAACCCCGACCGGTGTATTATATTTTAATAATCGGGAAATATGAATTATCCATGCGGCATCTGGTGGCCAATGATTTTAATGACATCAAGAGCTGCCGTCAGAGAATTCATTTTTTTTATTTTTGCTAAACAAACATTTCGTTATTAGAAATTCGAAACATTTTCATTATTTTTCAAACGAAACTTTTATAAAAACATTGACGTGTAGAAAATTAGTTCTATCTTTCTTAGATAACATTGCTTCAAATTAATATTGAGTATCAAAAATTTAAGATTGAAAAATTCAAGGTAAACCGAGCAGTGACCCTTAAACCTGACATATTGATTTGCTTCACTTGATACTGCGATGAGAGATTTCCATTCAAGACATAAAAACCTGAGGTCAGTCACGTTAGCATTGATCACAGAGCCACCGTCGGTAATTCATATTCCCACGTAACGAGCAACGAAAGTGCACCGTGGTCCAAGACAGAGTGCAAGCCGTTCCCTAGTCATTATCTCGAAGCGATAGATATTAAATTTAATCTCGATTAACGACCGTCCTCTCTTTCTCAACAACATAATAATGATAATAATAAGTAATAATAAAAAGTAAACATTTTTTACTCACCACTCGTAAGAGTCTTTCTCAGCGGCTGAAGATTGCTCAGACTAGTGACACTGCTGCTCTCGGCGCTGAGATCTACCGGCGGCGGAAGTCCGGAGGGTGTGTCGCTGTGCGATCTTTCATGCATCGGCAGGCGACTGCCCGAGCCAACTCTTCTCGGTGCACCGGGGCTCGGTTCCAATCCGCTCGAGTGAAGGGCCAATCCTGGCACCGGCAAAGCCGGTGGACAGTGCTTAGGCTGATACGGCCTCGTCTTGTGAGGATCCGACAGTGCCAGCATTTTCCTCACTGCTTGCGGCGACGCTGCACCGAATTTTGTACCTGGACGCGATGAGAAAAAAATAATGTTTTTCATTAATTATTCGTTCTCTACACGGCCAACGAATCACCGAGGCAGCGAAGAACTAAAAACTTGGTGGCTTTTTCGACTCTCACTTGTGCTGCTGGCACTGCTCGTCGTCGACAACGTTGGCGAGGGATGCCTTCTACCTCGACTGCCGCCCAAAGGTACAGCCGCTGCCACTGCCACTGCACCAGCGTGCGGCTCGCAATCAACCGAAAGTCCGTGGAGACGCTCCTCATCGGTGATGACTTTCATGTTCGCGAGATAGGCCTTGACTCGCCTCACCATCTGAGCCTCCTCGAACATCTTTTTTGGATTTGGCGCCGCTGTTGACTTCTTTCGCCGCTTTACCGTGGCTGTTTGAGCTCCTGTGGACGGACAGTTAAAATTTAGCATCATATTTCCTTAACGAGTTACAATTTTATTTTTATTAAAAAAATTATATATTTTTCTATATAAATTTACATTATTACTGATATAAAACGCACCTAGACCGTCCTTATTAGCTGCTAGTATCAAAGTTCATATGTATTGGTCACCGCAAACTCAATTATCAAACTCAATACAAGCTCCGCTTTGATGGATTTTATAAGAATTAAATTCGCATGTTTGGATGGCATTGCTTTTTTCTTAAGCGATTAAATATATGTAAGGTACAGAATATTTATGACCAGATATGAATGCAAAATGGCGAAAATATACTTGTATTAAATTCATTTATACCTTGATTCCCTGTGGTCATTTGATTCAAAGCGACCATCGCTGAACTCGGTGGTTGCCCGCCTCGTTCGAGCATCGTGAGCAAGTCGTATGGCGAGGAACACATGTTTGTCAAAGTTCTGACCTCCTTCGCAATCATTCGGAGCTTCTCAAAGTTCACCAAGCTCTCAACCCTCGAGTCATTGCCGAGATGAATAAAAGTCAGATCTTTCTTAACGACAGGGTAGAAAGGAATCTACAGAGAGATATCGGAGAAATTTGATTGAGTTGAATCTTTGTCCATTATCGGACGGACGTAGCGATAGACACGTAAAAGGCAATGTGACTCACGATAGGTGGCTGGGTCTGCTCGGACACGACAAGCTGTCGATACTTGCTCATGTTTCTACTCGGATCCATAAGTTCCTGTAAATCGCTGAACAACCTTTGATACTTGCTTGGCAACTTTTCCCATGAAGCCCTCAGCCGCGATACCGCTCCGTGACCGAGACCGGACACGATAGCGAACATGGAGTTGAAGTTTTTGCACTCCTTGCATTGACCTGAATGACGAAAAAGCGGCATTCAACAAAACTGTTTCTCGACGAACGAGGCAATTTTTTTATAAGAGAAAGATAATTATTCGACGATCACTCACGGGCAATTTTAATAAATTGCTTGATGATTTTGCTTCGCCTGACGAGGTTATGCTCCGAACATACCTCCGTTACGACCCAAAACATCTCTCTGTTGACTAGCTCCGCAAACTGGCTAAGCATAGGTACGCCATACCTACTCTTCAGTTCGAACAAGTCGTCCACATATTCCGTGGATTCGATTTGTCTAAAAGACAGACATAAATTAATTAAAGAGATTTCCACATGTTATGAACAATACGATCCATAGGAACGCTCGAGCCAATATAACCGCTAGTTAAATATGTTTATCGAATCTCACCTGAATATACTAAAGTCCTGAAGCGTCAGCTGAATCGCAACTTCGACGGCATTCAACTGCAAGAAGTGCACCTGGGACTCACGGATGAGCTCTGGCGCCTGATCATCCGCCACAAGAGTCTCTGAGACTCCGTTAGTCTTGAGGTAATAGCGTGAACTGAGACCTATACGCTCAGCGAGATTTGGCAACTGATCCGGCAATCTGCGCTGCTTTATCATTCCACCTTCCCCTACGCTCACTTCCGCCAGTGAAAAATTTGAACTACTCTCCGTTATACCGAATTCTTGAAGAGCAAGCATGACAACCTGAAACGGAAAGAAGTTATGAATTTCAAAATCACTATAACTGTGATCCACTTTTTCTATACGGATAACTTACCTCGTGTGACGTCGTTTCTTTGTGAACGAGAAGATACTTGCAGGTCTGATCCGCTTTGTAAACCTTGAGCACATGCTCCGGATAATCAGGCGCACGTAGATCGTCGTAACAGTACAATGACGTAAGATCAGGATTGCTCCTCGAGTGATAAAGATTCGTCGTGTTTTGGGAAAGTCCAGTGCCGGGTGGCGTGTGTGGCGGTGCTAACGGATCGTCGAGGTGAACGCCGTCACTAGAAAATAAAAAATAAAAAATTAAGACTGGGATAATTTACGATAGGAAAAAAGATTCCATGAAGTGATATCAATAATTACTTAGCATTCAATGTATACAAGTTGAAAAAGAAGCAATTCCGCGATTTTCAGAATGAAAAATGAAGGTGTTCGTTGCCACTCACTTAATGGTGTTCTTTGGCAATATGTTCATCTTCATCAAAGCTTTCTGCAATCTTCTTTTGGGCCCCAGCGTCATAAAACCCTTGTGCTCCTTCTTGCTGCCATCTTTGCACGGTGAAACGTTGCTTTCCGGCATGAGCGACGGAACACCACCCACAAGGGGTATCATTGGATCGACGTGAGTCGACAGTCTCGCTCGTGGATCAGTCTGTGTTCTTGGAATTTCGGGCTTGCTCGCCCTCCCTCGTGGCCGGGGTGAATTGTCCGGCATTTGTAGCATCACTTTGAAATCTATAACATAAATAAAATGAATCACTCTTTTAGCCAACATACGAACAAAAATGCGACGTAGACAACAAACGATATTAAAACTTACCTAACAAATTGGATTTAACGGTAATGCTGAGATGTGTCGAACCCCTCAATATTTCGAGAGCCCTCGCATGACTCACATGCTCGAAACTCTGACCGTTCACTTCCAATATCTGATCGCCCCGCTTCAATCCAACGTCCTCGGCCTTCGAACGCTTGTCCACCTTCGATATGAATATACCGAAATTTCTCTCATAACCACCGAGAATGCTGAAGTGTAAGACTTCGTCCCTGCTAGGTCTTGCAAGCGTCACGTTTCGCGTTCTCGCTTTAGCAGCGCAAGCGATGTTCAGTAACCTAGAAGAAGAAACAAAGAAATCGATACACCTTGTTAACGGAGGCCTTGGAACAGAAGCAGAATTGAAAATTAATTTTTATTTAACACACTGTCAATCTATATAGAGAGTTGACAAGACTGAAATGAGAGCAATATAGGTGCATTCATATTTTTTTAAATTCAAAAGTGGATTACATTTTTTTCGCCGTAATTGCACAAAGAGAAATGCAGCGATTGAAATTGATTTTGGACTCACCTCTGTTGGCCTTGCATCTTCTCCCTCTCGAGTCTGGTCTCGAACGCCTCGAGAAACTCCATCATCGTCGGATCCGTCTCAAAATCGGTAAAGTGATTGTTCACCCAGAGTAAAACTACTCGCGCCACGCGGTCTCTGACCTGCGACTGATCGAACCATTCGAGCAGCTGATTAGCCACGAGCAGAGGACTGTCGATGAAAGTTCGATGGGTCAATAGAAAATCCTCGACGTATGTCGGATCCGTGATACTGTTTTCCTCTATCAATTGGAGCATCAGTCGCTCGGGGGTGCCGCGAATAACGACGTGACCTCGTCGTGTAGCACCGTCAACAGCACCGCGTAATTCCGTTACCAAAATCACTCGACCATTTTCCTCGTGCCGCCTCGTGTTCTCCTCGCCTTGATGCTGAATTCTGAAGTAATCTGCTTGCGTCACGCACACGAACTGGCAGTCGTCGACCCTGCATCGATTAATTTTTATATAATTAGTATAGTTAATATATTATTATTATCTCAACTTACAAAAAATTTGTATTACATACAACCATCTGTGTTTAGGTAAATAAATTTAATAAAGATTTATTGATTTGGAAAAAATTTTGAACGATATTTTTGATACGTTGATGATTTTTTTGTTGCATTTTTCACACTCTTGGACTTACTTAGTTTTCATCACGCCTCTATGCAGTAGCCTCTCCATGGTCGGCAATATTCCAAAGCTATCGCCGAGATGTAATTGTTCGATCTCGCCATTGCTGTGTTCAACTTCGACGGCACCATTTATGAGAACGCTCCAACTGTCCAATTCTTCGCCATCGTTGAGCACAATCATTCCAGCATGCTCGACGACGGCGAATACCATGACGGCGCACAGCGCTCGTCTCACGGCCAGGGTCATATTGGTAAAGGCTTTTAGATGCTGGGTGAACTCGAGAAGTATCTCGATGTCGTCCTCCGTCCTCTCAGCCGGGTCTTTCTCCAAGCACTCTCTCACTGTGTCTCGAACGTTCAAGCTCTGTTGAAAGAAATTTTTTTTTATTAAATAATTAAGACCTTTCCGTGTACACTTATTCATCTATTATACTGTATTTGTAACCTATTTATGACAAGGGTCATGTGACTGCACGCTGACTCGAAGCTGTTTAAACTATCTTGGCAACTTGAACTATTTCCACAAATATCACGGACATGTTTTCGGTACTTTGACCATTTTGAAAAATTGTAATTTTAATATCATCATAAATATATTTTCTTCAACGACTTTAGTAAATACAATTACATTTACTCAAAACTGTAGTGGTTGTTACCCGACAAGCAAATTCAAAAATCTTTGTCCAAAAAGGAATCACATTATTTTGGCAGATTTAGGTTTCATGTTGAACAACTCACGTCCATGCTCTCTGCAAGATCCTCTTCCTCATCGCTGTCAACAATGGACTCGACTAGGCCCGAGAGGTCAACCTCGTCGGCATCAGCGTCCAGGGATCCCTGCACAGACGTCATTGTGTCCGAGCCACTGTAAGCCGAACTTGTGTCGCTCGAATGGCTGCTTCTGTTCGACTTCAGGTACAGCTCCGGCCGGCCTATCAGGCCCTGGGTAAACTGCAAACGACAACAGGGGGAAAAAAAAAATTAAACACTACCCACAAACAGTGCCGGAGACAGCGCAGTAATGACGAACAAGTTGGCAGCGATAAAAATGCAGACAATAATATTGTAAATTTACAACAAGGAAGAAATAGTTTCCATTTCGGACTCACTTTTCCCAGCATGATTCCACTTCAGGCAGGTTTAGAATGATATCGAAATGAATGCAAAAAAAAATCAACATTGATGTCTACGCATATTCTTGGGTTACAGTTGGCCAATCTTCAGTCCAAATTGAATGCACCTAATGGACCAAATTGTTTTTGTGACAGGGAAATTTTTGTTCGCTGACAGTGTAGGACGAAGCTTTTTTACTTGCAATCGCAAAAATTGCTGTACGAGAAAAGACTGTTTAAACCGAACAGAAAGTTTGCTAGATAAAACTACAAGACTACTCTCAGTACTAAATCTTGTGTTCGAGCTTTGCACAATGAGATACCAGCTTTGACTAAATTTCCCAATGCAAGTGTGACGAATGTGACGCAGGCTTTCGATATCACTTTGTGAAACGCGATCTGTATCATGTTTCGGAAAAAAAAAACGTAATTTCGTTCGCATTATGTCGGGTCGATTGGCGACAACAGAAAAATTGTAAGACAATTAATCATGCAGCAAACGCGCTCACGTGTCGCGTCGTCGACGTGCCACGGATCGTAAACACACGCATCCAAAAACTGTCATACAATCCAAAAAAAAAAAAACAAAAAATAAACGTCGTAAAAATCGACACGCAAAGATTCGTTTGTCCCGGATTTTATTTCGTTTAACTTTCTCCTTTTTCGTTCGAGAATCGTGAAGAAAGATGGACGAGGCCGTTGCTCCCAGTATGAATCGAGAAAGAGCCCTTCGTCTACCGTGAAAGTAAAAATCATTCTCCACCCATTTCCCTATAGATCTTTGACAAAGCAGAAAAATTAAGCTAAATTGATTTCTCAAAGTATATTTCTCGATACCCGTGCTTCCATTAAGTCGGAAAAATACCAAGAATGGGCGTGATTGGGAAAGATTTGCATTCGTTTAGGTTAGGTTAGGACGCTCGATATGACATCACGCACGTAGCCGAGACGACGACGAGAGCTTCGACTGACACAGAGGCAACACGCGCACACACACCCACTCGCTTTTCCTCACACACAGACGACATAGAGTTCCACAGTCCAAACAAAACACAGTACCAGTCTGTCATGCGTTTTTTATCGTAAGAAATAATCGTGTCTAGAAGAGAGAGGAAAATCGTCGCGCAATCGGCGCCCTTTGCCATGCATGCACGTAACGTAGCCACAGCTGTGTAACTGTTCCGAGTGCAGGAAAAAAAAGGAACGGAAGAAAAAGTTAAGCTAGCGTAGAATATAATTTTCTCTTCTTTTAAAAATCCAATATCCCAAGTGCGGAAACAACTAAGGTATGGCATGGAGAAGTTGAGCGAGGCGGAGGAGGCGGCTCGTTCGGCTCGGCTCTCCAGGTTTTATAGGTAAAAGGTGTACACACGGGTGGAGGATACGTATGTACACCGAGAAAGGAGCGCGCCGAGAGCCAAGGCCATTTTGAGCACGAGATTTCCGCGCTCGGTTTCTTCGGGAGCGGTGTACACGGCCAACTCACTTGATACATGCCGAAGGCGTCCATCCTCGATGATCCGGTGCACTTCTCCGAGACACGTTTTATATACACTGAGAGAATATTGCGCTCACGCACACACCCGATTACCCGTGCGCGCACACCTTTATCCCCGATTCGTTTCTATGTATATATATTTATACGTGTATATATGTATATATATGTATATGTGAATATAAGTATTTTCTATTGCTCAACACACGATCCTCAACGGCGTCGCCGTATCCTCATCTCGATCGTTCGCATCTTTACTCCTCCTCGTTTTGCGAATGTGTATTTATTCTTTTTTTTCACACGTATTAGGAACGCACCAATCGTCGTAAGCGACACGCGCGAGACACTAACCACGCATTGCAGACGAACAAACTAACTCGTCTCTCGTTGAGAGTGTGTGTGGTTTTTTTTTGTATTTCCTTTTAAAAAATTATTTTTACTTATATCCTGGAGACTGTGTTGCTTGCTCTAATTCACTCGCATACTACACGGCCAAGAGAACGTAGCGCGCGCAGCGGCAGCAGCAGCGGCAGCAGCAGCAGCAGCGGCAGCAGCAGCAGCGGCATCAGTAATAGTCACTGCTTATACGCCGCGTGAACGTGAACTGGTTGCTCGTGCGGTGAGAGAATATAAGTACAGTTTGTTGGCTCGGCTGGGGCTGCGCTGGTGCGCTGCGCTCTCTATGCTCTCTCTACACCGTCGCCGCAGGGCCGTGCCAGAGAGACCTAGCGGTTCGCGAACGTCGAACTAACGCACGGGGCAAACGGATACGGGGGCAACGGAGAGACGGAGGGACAGAGAGAGAGAGAGAGAGAGTGAGAGACCGCACGACGAAACGCTCTTTTTCCCTCCCCACTCGACTATGTTTTGTTGGTACGTATATATACCGATTCTATGAACGCTCGGAGCTCTCCTCGACCTCCCGCCAACCGTGAACCCAGCGGTGGGAGAGCGCGGCTCACGTGACCGAACGCCGCAGGAGCCGCTCAGGGACGGAGCTGCTCACCGTGGGTCACGGTGCCCCGAGGGGCGCCCACCTGTAGCTTCTTCTTATTCTTCTTTCGTACCAACAACGCGACACGTTTGTGTACGGTTAATGGAATAGAATTTCATCGAGTCGACAATCGCACAGCCACAAGGTTACACGCGTTTCTACTTTTCCGACTATTACTGCACTTGCTCCATCGGGAAAAAATAATTTTGCTCGTTTCCTCCTTTTACGTATATACCAGTTACGTGACAGCGTGTTATAAGAGTTGGACTGCAAATTTCATAACATACGTTTATCTCAACGAATAACCTCATACTTTTTTTTAAACGAAATCATCAGTAAAAATAAAGATAAAACACGACTGGTAATTATAATAATTATTATAAACACGTTTGATAAGTATTATAAACACGTTTGATATCCTACGTCTATGCGAAGCGACGATTTACAATTTAATCATCGCCGAATCATTCGACCGTCGCGTCGACCGTACGATTTGTACGAGAATCCATGTAGTGGCACAAGACGACATTAGATAGGCAGACGAACGGGTACAAGAAGCTGGTAGCTCGCCGGTGAGCTCAGCTCGGGGCAATCAGTCGCTCGATGGGAGCCACAATGCGAAGCACCACCCTGCTTAGAGGGAGGCCAGGGCGGCAGAGGACTTCGGAAGCGAGACTTCGAAGCTGGAGAAGAGACGCTATTCGATGCGCCGAGAGGCCACTGGCCGTCGAGATCTCATGATTTACACGACCCGTTACACCGTCCCCGGTCTTCCTTCTAGCACGGCCCTATTATGCTCTCACTTTTTCTTTTGTACGCCGCGTGCTTTCCAAATCGTTCGGTCCCCATTCAGCGAAGCATCGTTCGCTTCTCTCCGAGAGAAGACAAACACGCACCACGAGGCGTTTCTACCACGGACGATATTATCGAAATTTTTGACGCACGAGAATTTCATCGTACGAAACAAATTTTCGATAGCTGTATGCGGTGCAAACGAATGCGAGTTGATAACCCAAGCGTACGGAGCGCAATTGCGCAGGTTGCATGCTTTATTGGCAGATACAATTTCATAGCAGTTTTTTTTCTTTCCTACTCCAGGACAGTGTCTCGATTCATTTGTACGAACCGGCGTGCGTACGCGGCAGAACGCGTGGGCCTCGACTCTGTGGGATCTATTACGTAGCAACGTACGTCACGCGTCACACTACGTCGCGTTTAAACACTTCCCGAGCTCGCGATAACGAAGAGACCGTGCGGACAGCGGGGCGAGCGGGGTAACGCCGGTCAGTTGGTAATTAAGGACACCTCTATTACCGAGGATGAAGAAGGTGCTGGAAGGACCGCTTCCGGCGTCATCGCAATTACGCAATTAAAACGTTATACGTGTTTATACACTACGGCAAGTGTTTTCGAATTAGAAACATTTTGCTACTTTGATTACCATTGCAATATTCAATTGATCCGCGACCTGAGACAAAAAAAATTAAATTTTTAAAATTTTCAATATTGAGGATAGATTCAAGTTTTTACATATCATGATTTTTATTTATTCAAAATTAATAATCTCCCTTGGATGACTGGCATTACCCCGTCTCGCCTTTAGGACCGGGAATCCCGGGTTTAATTCCTTTGAGTGGATTTGCACGTCGGATATTACGTGGTTGTACGTCACACGTTACGGCACATCGCGTTCAAAAGCTCCACGTGTTCGTCTTTACTACTATAGTAATAGCGGAATACACCTGCATTCAGCGAGGCCAGATAAGCCACAGAACTGTCGCACGGACGCGATAACGAGTAGGTTAAAATTGTTTAATGACACGTTCGTCGCGTGCAGATTGCGTTCAGGCTACACCCACGCCCTGCTGACACTCGAGGGGAAATGACGTAGGACGGGTTAAAAAAAAAAAGAAAAAATTCAATAAAAACTCTCGCGTCGTATATCATTGGACGTCAAGATCCAAGATTAAAACTTCGAGGAAGATTTTAGAGTCGTGACGTTGACCGTCGTGAAACTCACCATCTAGATCAGGATGGTATTCAAAAACTTTCGGTCTCGTCAGTGTCGAAGAAGATAATTTCATGGTAGGAGTCGGGTAGAAAGAAGATTGTTGTCTGTGTGGATGTTTATGTGTGTGTAAATATTTCCTAGGTGGATGAGACGATCGTAAATCAATATTTACCGTGTCGTCGAAGACCAGGTTGACCTGGCGATGGTCGGCGATAGGATGAGGGTGCGGAGGCCGATGCATCCTTCCACCGCTGTGAACTTCCGGGTAGTCGATCTAAAACAAAGTGGAAATTCATCAAATTTACTCTACCTTGCACAGAGACGAAGTTTATTTTACGTGGTTCAATTATTTTTAGACTATAAATCATAGATTTTCAAAACGTGCATTGACAGAGGGAGGTACAATTGTACCGTACAGCATTACTTTTTGCCGTCTTTTCTCCAAGAAAAAAAAATCTTTTGACTATTCCTGATTTTTCATCAACCAATTAAAAATAGTCAAACCACTTCTCTAAAAAATTAATGAAGCGTATGAAAGTGCCCAATTGGTGTATTAATATTTAATTTAACTTTTCTTATGTTCCCAACCAATGATTTACTGCATCTTTTTCTAAGCTCAATAATGCTGCTGCGACTGATTTTTTTACGCCTCGGCCATGTCAGATTAGCAGGAGAAATTCCAAGTCCCAAGCGGCTTAGTTCTGAAAGCATTCCGGTTTCGCACAAGAATCCATGGTGTTGCCCGTCTAAGAGCCTTGCGAATAATGTTTTTCGGTGTTGATGCTGCTCCGCCTTTTATAGTCAGATTCCGCCTGGAAGGGGAACGACCAATCACGTGACAGTGGCAGTGGAAATTCAGGTTCTCAACCGACTTAGCTGCGAGATGTGCCGGGCTTGGAGAAGCGGCGAGGGTGTCGATAATTCGAAATATTGACGAATCGAGTCCCTCGGTGACGATGCAATTCTGAGTTTTCGCTCTCTTTGAGGTTCTCAATAAGAAAGAGAGATAGAAAGGCCGACGCGGGAGTGTACGGAGACCGCTGGCGAGCGACGAGAGGGAAAGGCAAGCGACAAAATGTCCGGAGCAAGACAGATACGATCGGACAGAGGAAGAGCGAACGAACGGAGATACATGTGGGCACATTGTATACGGACAGAGAGCGAGAGCTGAAGAACGAAAGTCAACGAGGCGAATGTGTGTCGGGCCGGAACTCGTAGGCCGGACTTCCGGTAGATACACTGGCTCCGACGGGCATTCAAAACCATCGGGATAGGCTATAAAATCGCCACCGTCGTTTCCAAGTTTTCTCCCGTTTAACCACTCTGTTGCCCCAAAAAAATTGTACGATGTGCAGAGAAAATTAGAAGAGAAAAATGCAATTCGGTGATAGTTAGACCGCCATAGTCGACGAATGTTGTGATAACCACCAGGCCTGCTGTACGATAAGCATCAAGTTTGGGTTGAATGCTCCGCACCCCATCCAATAAATACCGTCCGGAGGATAAGGTAATCCACGCGGTAAATTTTTTTTCGTCCTTTTTTTGCCCCCTCGAGCTTTAGCCTCGGACCCGATCGGAATAACCCTCTTACAAGGACCACCGAAAACATCCGCAGCCCAGGAGAATTCGGACAGACGAAACGCGCTGGAGCCTCGGGAGGGTACAAAATTCCGAGTTATGGTCCTGATCATTCGGCAGCAAATTCGTTCGGAATGGGGAGCTTTACCGCTGGGACGAGGGCAACGGTGACCGGGCGCTTATCTCCGGGAATAAACCTTTTCCTAGAAAATTAGCGACAATGGAACGATGGATATTGAAGTATTTATTTCTGCAATCTGTAACTCGGAATTTAATTAAATTTTCATAAAAGGTAGCAATTAAAAATAAATCACAACTATTTGTCGTACTATTTTTTTTTCTTTTGAATAAAAAAAATCCACAGAGTGCGATGTATTTTTCGTTAGTTTAATACTATAATAATATAATGTAAAATATTTAAGCCCATAAAGCAGGAACGTACGAGAAATCCAAATAAAAAAGAATGGTCAGGTCGCAATACGCGAAGATCGTTGAGCAGTGCGAAAGGCGAGAAGCTACGTCAACGGCGAGTATTCGGTAAGAAACAATAATTGCAAAAGCGCGACTTACGTTGAGCGAAACGGAACGCGATCGTGACGCAACGTGCAAACGATCGAGATGTAGCAATGCACAACGCACCGTCAGCCCGAAGCGTGTGCGATAAACAAATTTATTTAAAAAATCAATGAAATTAAACAAATAAACAAAATAAAATTATAATGCGTTTTGGGAGTGGGGCCTCGCGAGAGTTCAGACCACGACAGCTTCAGGGGTACTTTGCCTCGTGAACCCTCTCGAGTTGCTTGACCGGTTTTATATTTCACACGTACCAGTCTTTCCACAACGGCTAAAGTGTAACCTTTCTTTTAAACCTGTATTCGACTTCACGCATGTTTATTTCTGAATAAAAATTCGATTAAAAAAACATTCCTCGACGCATAGTATTCTATTTTCGAATCGACTTGTATATTTATATATACATATATATAACATTTTGTGAAAAATTTATTATAGGAAGATATCGAAGTAAAAAAGTATCTACTTTTAATTTATTTTCTTTATTATATTGTACAAACAGGTGCAACAAAGAACTCCGGAGACTTTTGTTTACATTATTGGTCCGTTGCATCGTCGGCGATGCTCGCAACGATTCAGTGGAGCGTTGCATCAACGTCATGCACTTTGAATTTTCCACAGCCGAGAACGAAAGGGAAACCGTTTGCATACCGTAGCGATGTATGTATTTTACATTCGGGATATTATCGGTGACGCAAATTTTCGATGACGTTGTCGATAAACTTGATAATATTTGAAACTCATATTTTTTTACCATATTCCAATTAAAATTCGTGAAGCGATCCGCGTAATGGAGTTCGCAATTCCGGTGCCAAATTTGATATTTAATACTTAATATATTTATATATTAGAATAATAATATAATAGAATATAACATTTACATATTTATATTTAATATTTAATATTAATGGGTCTCCATCGAGAAAACGCGCCTTTACTTTCCAGTGTGAGAAGTATACACAATATTTCTCACCCCGTTGATTCGAATATTTTGGCTATCACGCGCTTAGTGTCTACGCGATAGAGCCGGAACGTGTGGCCGATGCGTCTCACACGATCGGGCAACGTACCATCGAGCCTGCTGGCTCCACGGAGTAGTCAGGGAGACACAGTCGACAGCGACCCGAATAACGCCCCGACGGCGTACCAGGATCGAGAGAGTAACGGACTCGAGGCACGGCCAGTTTTGTACGTCCAATCGAACGCGTGCACTCGCGCATGCACACACACACACATAAGCTCCCTTTCGCTTTGTCAGTGTCGCCGTTTCGACGACACTAAACTGTAAACACGGGTGTACTACATGTGCTGCATAATCGCAACGTGCATTATCCACGAGGGAAAAAAAAATTCCGCGCATTCAAAAACAATCTGTGTTGAGCGATTGTTGGCTTCGCCTGGACGTGTTCGCGATTCCAATAATCGTTACGCTAATTTTTATGATTAAATTTTTTAGAGAAACTACACGCAAGTTGTCTTTCGTTACAAAGTATTTCAAACGATATTTTAGTTGCATGTATACATATATTGTACTTTCGATTAGGATCGCAAAATTTTTTTTTAAAGACTTATGAACCGAATCCAATTTTTTTTTCTGAAAATTGGAATTTGGAATTTGGAAGCAAACGACTTCACTAACGTGCCCATGCAATTTCACGGGCCGTCCCGGAGTTACCGACAGGTCCGAGGCACGCTGGAGATTCTCTAAAATATTCCATAAGGACAAAGACACCTTGTCAAAAGTTATGAAATTAGCTTGAAACACCCCACTCTATAAAGCTCATTTATTTTTTTAAACCTTCAAATTCGGTATGGAAAGTTTTTGAAAAAATTAAATATCAAAGAGAATGATGTTTTTGCTTTTTAAAAATAAAATTTGAGGTTTCGAGGACACTTCACCGATCGGCCCAGGCGATTATTTCGAACGTGCCGGAGGTGCGACCGGTCCGAGGCAAGCTAGAGACTCGCCAAAATATTCCCGTCGGACAATTTACCTCGTCAAAAATTATTTACCTCGGTCGACACGACGGAGAGAGTGCTCGGTGTTCCCGGCCAACTTTTCGACCCCGAACGACCGCGTCTCTTTCTCATGATGACGCGAGTGCGTCCCTGCCTTCCTGTGTGTTCCTGAGGAGCGGTGTGTTTCAACATCCTTCCCGGATTATTTATTCTTCTCGTTTCCCCGCCCGAACGGCCCGCACGTTTAGAGCCTCTCCTCACCACAGAGGTTCGACGTCTCTTCCATTCGAGACCATTTCGCGGTGTCCATTCTACAACCGGTCATGTGCGAAGAGCACGTACAGTAAAAAAAAAATTATCTCACGCGAAAAGTGTTACAAAAGAGAAGATCGCGACGAAAGAGCGAAGAGTCCGTTCGAGCGCGTGTCGGATTTTCACGACGCGAAACACCGGAGAGCGTGTTGCCTTCTCGTGGAATTCGGTCAGTCGCGGACACGCGCACTTGACGCACCTACACACACACACACACACACGGTGCAAATTGTTATCCAGACAGTTGCTTCCTTTTTTTTGCCAATATACGTATGAATTTTTGTTTTTCAATTTTAATTCACTGCATTCGACGTGACATAGTAAAAAGTTTGATGAATATTTTAAGAAAAAATTTATTGGGAATTCTTTTTCGTCGAGATGGAATGAGAAATTTAATTCCAGTAGGAATTTTCCGGCTTGTTAGGGAATAGTTTTATGACACTTGTTGTTTTCTTTTTTGTTACTTTCGAGAAATCGGTCAGGAACGCGCAGCGTACCGCGGACTCTAGCCGGCGGCTATCCACCGTGTACTGGTGATCGGCTGTTTCGTCGCGTTTCGTGGATACACCATGGTCGGTGCTGTACAGCGTATATTTTACGAGTCGCTGGCTGGCTCGTGACGGTGGAAAGGGAAACGAGAAAAGATCATGTGACCGAGAGACCCACACGTGTTTAATGCGTGTTAGTTTTACCCTCACTTCTCGACTCCCGGATTCTAACGAACTACTCGGTTTTTATACAGTTACAACTGTCGTCTGTGTATTTTTCACGGTAATTTTTCAATGTTTGTCTTATTACTCATTTTTATTTGATTATTGGAAACATTTCTTATGGAAACTTAAAGTGTCGATCAGTTTGAAACTTTATGTTAAGGTATTTGTTTATTTATATATTAATTTATTTTTTGTGACGGAAATGAAACAATTTTGAATTTCTTAAATTCATGAAAAAATTAATAAATTAATTTCAATTTTCTGAATGAAGTGATTTTAAAGTTTAAATTTAATAATGAAGCAGTTCGAAGTGTGAATGAAACGAAATCTGACTTAAAAGTTTTGGATAACAATTTGAAAAAAGTATTGATAAAGATCTGAAAAAAATCTGCGGGGTTACAGGAAAATACGAAGAGGTTTATAGCTTGAGACTTGTGTTCGGGCGCGCCGAACTCGTCTTACGGCGGGTGCGACCGTGTTTTCGCGTGGAACGCAGACGACGTCCGTTTGGCCGGAGAGGAATGCATCAACGGGAGGAACACGCTCGCGGAAAGACTCCCGTCTCGTGCTCGCAATCTTCTTGCACGCGGGTGATGTTGGATCAGTTAGCCGCACGAGATCCGATCGTGTAACCGAGTCGCCCAAAGGCGAGCTCAAATTCCGGTGGTAAAATGATTTAGCCAAAAAGGACAAGCTACAAAATTACACGTGAAATTCGAATTTTTCACCTAGAAAAACAATTATTTGGGGGCTACCGATTATTTTATTCAAATAATATATTTATTTAATTGAAATGAATATCTATTGAAATTAAGTAAATATTCCACTCGAAGAAAGTAAACGGTGATCATCAAATAATTTTTTTTTCTAGATCTGTAAAATGTGCCTACAATTTATTCAAACCGCTCTTTTAAATAAAATAAATGTTATATTTTGACATTCTTTCAATGCACGCTACGTGGTAGCGTGAAAATGATAATTACATGAACACGCGCTTGCTTTATTATTTAACTAAAAACCCAAAAATACGAAAGTCAACCGCACGTAAATTGAATGCCGTGTGTATTCGATTCTTTCGCGCAGTATAAAGAGGACGCGGAGACGTCGCGACGTCTACTTTATTTTCGGTACCTCCTGGGGTGGCTCGTGAACTCGCGAGCTTCCCGTCCGAACGTTCTACATCTCATTGGCGTCAAAGCACGAAAAACTCGAGAAGCAAGAAAGGATACGCCTGCATGCACTTCGTTCTCTCGCGGATATTTTTTTTCCGTTCGCTTGAGAAGGACCAGAATAAAAAAAAACAAACAAACAAAGTATCCGGCTTGAGACGACGCGCGCGGTTCCGCCAGTTTATGCGTCACCAGACGAAAGGTCGGCGTGCTGCATAATATCGCGCCTGCGCACGTAATTAAGGGCGCTCAACCTATTATTATCATTATTATTTTTATACGATACATAAACATGTGTAAATGCGGTTCGCGTATGGATTTATAGGGGGTGTTTAGTGTATTTAACGGTCCGCCCCGTCGCCTCAATTGTTATTTTGCAGTTTAACGACCGAAACTGCCGAGTTTCTTCTTGCAGCGAAGGAACGTTACCGGAGATCCTTCCACGAAGCTGCGTGTCGAATTCGAGACTCTAAAACTGAAGGTTCCCCAAATAAGCTCGCAGGAATATCGGCAACGTGGTAGAGCAAGGGTGTTTCGAGCGGGTCGTCAGGTAAAAGCCAACCACGAAAAAGGTCTTATTTTCCTTTCTCTCGAGCCGTTGAGGGTCTCGCTTTGCGAATCACTCCCGAGGATTATAACTCAGGAATTTCGGCCTCCCGAATTTTTTTTCCCCTCGTCACACCTTCGACAGTCCTGTCGATCGCCGCTTTCCAAAAGCCGAATTTTCAGGTCCCTAACTCGTGGACAATTTTATTTTGGCCGTTCGAAGAGTTTTGGAATTTCGGGGCAAATTCTTGCTTCGAGAAACGCTCTGATGGAATACGGAAAAAATAGAACGAAGTGGCGAATATAGTAATAATAATAATAATAATAAAATAATTCTCGGTCCGTTTGTCCGGATGGTAGCAGTCGGGTGGCATGTGATAATGCGAGTTCGCCTCTGCTTCTCGGGCGTATCATTGCTACGCGGATGCTCGTATACTTTTTCGTCGAAGTTTGCTCTATCGCTGTGTTTACATCGCATCAGCTGCCCTTCCACTCTGTTCCGCTCGGGCTGCTACGCAGAGAAAACTATCTGGCGGACGATCGTTTGCGTTCGTGCGCCACGGGCACGCGTCGAATTTTTTTTCCGTAAACGTGCGAATTCTTATTGTCAAGCATTCAATTCAACAACAGTCGCGAAGCAACAAACTCAACGAATTTAGACCATAACGATAAAAAAATTACATGTGTGGAAACAAAAAAAAAATACACCTAAAACAATTTTTTTTAAATATATTAATTTTTTCGACAAATCATTCGGCAACGAATCCTTTTCAATGTGAGTACAAAGTCCTACAATGATACAAAAGTTGAATCCCTAGGATTCACGAAGGAATCCCTAGAATTCGACTATCTTTGAGACTGAAACGTCCCAAGTAGGTTTCATCCGCGCTCCTCGACCTGTGCCGAATGGCCGCGCATGCGCATCGCGCCCCTCCTTGTACTCCCGGCGCACGAGACTCCTTATCGCTTTCCGTGCTGTCGTGGACTAGGATCCGTATACAAAGATCCGCTCGTGCCTCCCCAATCGTGAGATCTTTGGATTCGTTTGTTCCGAGTATTTCGAGAGCCTCGCATACGCGCTGACGTTGTTCTCGCGAGTAGTGAAGCGCGGTAGGCGACTGCGACGGCCAACACTTCCAAAGTAAAGAGCACATACGCGGTTGGAGCAGTGTAGCAGTGTGTTTGTGCAGAGCGTTGGATGGGGCGTGTGTGGGCCAGACGCGAGCTCGACGCCCGCCGTTCTTGCCGGGCATGAATGGAAAGTCGAGCCTTGCCCTCTCCGTACCGCGGCTGCGTATATAGAGTTGCGTCGCGAGAAACCCGCACGCTGTACGCGCCGTGCCGAACGCAGGGTGGGGCTCAACATTTTGAACGAAATGCTCGGCGGCCAACGCTCAAATATTCACCATTGCGGACAACGAAGTATCTTAAATAAGCGGTTCTACACAAGTTATTTTTTTCGACGATTTTTTTTAATCGAAGAATTCCGGAAATTGGAGGTCAAAATTTTATAAGACCGGATATAGAAAGGTTGACCTTTTAAGGTGGGAAAAATGGAAACAAGCTGGTACTCTTAATAGTTTAGATACTTATCGGAAAAATATCGAGAATACATATATTTTTTTGTTCAAAAATTTATGAACTCGCAATTTTGGATTTCAAGGACTGGCCGTTGTACATTTGATGTTTTGTGATTTTTTTATTTCGTAAATTCGGGTAATTTATATTTCCATCGTTCAAAATTTCGATCCTGTCTGCCGGGTAAATACACGAGGACACTGCTTGGGCATCGGTGTCGTGTTTCGAACACTGGAGCTCATTCGCGTATCTTTTGTACCCGCACCAACGGGCACTCTCTCGCCCACGTGTGTGGCAACAACCGAGTCCGATTGTTCTTCAGGAGCCCCGGAGCTCGTACGACGGCCAACGTAACGCTGCGGAAGTCTGATGAACGTTGAGTCGGCAACTATTATTCATATTTATGATTATTATCGGTGTTTTATTATACCATAGAAAAAATTTATAATGAATGATTTTCAGGTCGTGAAATATAATCTATTCGATTCTACGGGCTGAATTTTCCATTGGTTGAACGTCTGTAACAATTTTTTGGTCATTGGCGCTGAGTCCAATACCGGTTTTCGCGTCTGTAATTGTTCCGTAACTTCGTCAGTAACAATTTGTATTTATTATTACTGCTGTCTATATTATTGGACCATGCAATATAATTTCTGATGATTGAATTTTAGGTCACAGAATAGAATTTATTGCATTCCACAGGCTAAATTTTCTAATGGTTGAATTCTAGATCATGAAATGAGATTATTCCATTTCATGGGTTAAATTAACTACGCGTATCCACGGTCCATTAATAACATTAACACCGCCATATGCCTATATGTAAATACACATATACATATCTATTTATGTGTACGATTGAGTACGCACTTCACTCATTGCTTCAATTATTGTTGCACTAACAGGCGTGCACGTAAGAGCGCACTCGATGCCGCCGAATCGCGATAATTGAGTGGGCGCAATATTCGTTATGTATTCTCGTGTCGATGAGGTTGCGTACGTCCGGTACGTACGCAAAGTCTATGCGCCGTACGAGAAATCAAGGGGATATTTCCTTATGGGTATGCACGTCCGTTCAGGAGGGCTTTGGAGTCGCCGCAACGGACGATGCAGTCGAGCGTGGGTTCAATTGAAAGCGAAGTAACAGGTGCAGCGTCAACAGGACATAGAAAAAAAAAAATTGGAAGATTTCACACTCGTCGCTTCCGGTAAATTAAAATGCTTTCATGCGCATTCAAAAAATATTTATTCGATATAAAAAACAAAGTATTTTCTCGAGACAGCAAATTCTATTGTATTTTACATGGTAATTCAGCTATTCAATGGTTATATTTTCTATTAAAAAAATAATATTACTGGGTGAAACTGGAAGAGTTTTAAAGGCCGGCAATTTGGATTCTAACAGAATCGTAATAATTGGGGATGTGAGATTAATTTGATTATATGAAATTATCATTGACGAAATGGTACGTTTTATAGTATCGAAAAAAATTGTAAAATAAGCTGACGTTTCGTTGACTTAACCGGAAGGAAAGTGGACGCGGTACTGTGCGAGATACAAAAATCTATACATCTGTTGATAATAAAGCAAAGTCGTGACGCAGACGGGTTAGATCGCTGCATAAACATCGATAATCTCCGTTCGTGTCGAATTGCGTGTCGTTGCGACTGCTCGGTCAGGACCGATAAAAAAATCATCCACGACTTGGACAAAGCAAATAGAATAATAATAATAATCGTAATATTAATATTAATAATAATAATAAGAGTAAAATAATGATTACGATGAGCGACCAGGATTATCGAACGGACGGAACGTGCTACGTATGAAACGGCTCGTAATCCTTTCACGATTGCATACTCCCGACAATCACACGAGGGCACAACAGGTGCAGCACGTGACGCAACTTCGCAGTGTAGGTCGCATTTTATCCGCGGCAATTACGCGAGTACATTCATTAGCGAATCACCGCCTGACGCGCCTGCGATAGCGGGTAGAATTTATCAAGGGAATAAAAAGGTGATCGAACCACTCGAACGTTCGGCTGCTCCAGAGAGTCTTTGTTAGAAATTCCAAGTATCTTCGATTTTTAATTACTTCCTGTTCGCGGTATTTTTCTGTACGAGAGAATTCCTAAACTGTCGCTATTACTCCGATTGAAACGAACAATGAAGCAATTTAACCAGAAAAAATTATAAACTTCCTAATTAAGAAAAAAATTTAGAGAACCTCGCCGAAAAAATTGAATTTAAAAAAATCATAAAATTTTATATCATGCGGCGAGTAAAAATAGCTCTAAATTTCGAAACTAAATAAAAAAGTGATGTGTCGCTCATAGGATTCTGATGTAATTCTAACGATTCCGTGAATCCCTGCGGATGTTTCGGAGCAAAAGTGTCGTCACAGTTCGAACCTACCAGCCGGCACTTTTTCACATCCGATTTGTACCGCAAGAGATTGTGACTTTTTCCGAGTACATGGCTAAATTTATATCTTCACCATGTATACATTGGTCATTCGGATATCCCTTTGCACGGGAGTCGCGGAACTGACGACGAAAAAAAGGAAGAGGAAACGGAGCAGGGGCGACGCCGGTCGAGAGACGTTGAAAGTGATCGAGGGAACGAACTGGAGGAAAAAAAAGGAAGCAAAGAAAAAGATTCACTGGAGAATCTCGAGTTGCGGAAAAGGGAGAGAGGGGAATTATGAAGCGGAGAAGCAAAGACGCGCAGTTACGAGATACGAGGGGGAAAAATCGTAGGGAGGACAAGGAGGGAATTCACCGCAGCACCGGAAGTGGGATGTCTTGGAACGTGCGTTTACCCGGAGTCGGAAGTTACGTTACGCATATGCGTACGATGAATGAACTTTACTTGGCCATATATTTTTTATCCCTCTCTTTTGTTCGCTCCGTACGGAGCTCGTCATACTGAACTAGATTGCGATACGGTCGCGAGAATTCTCAAATTTCTGCTGTTCTCCTTTCGTTCCATTCTCTGCAATTTTATGAGCGCGACAGTTCGATATTCTGCGGGGTAAACGTTGCTTTATTTTATAGACTTGATTTTTTTGAACCCAATTTTTTAACTTGAATATTAGTCTTTTTCCGTTTGCAATAAAAAATCGTAAAAAATTGCCAAACGAGTTTCACAAATTGCGTTTTGCGTAGTGAAAAGTCCGAACGAAATTCGAGGACATTCAAGAAAAATGTTCACAACATTTTCCGGTCGTGTTGTGGAACACTTATAAAAAAAATGACAATATGTGATTCGATATTATTCGACGAAAATCTTGGATAACCGATGAATTTTGTAAATTAACATAAAATAAATAGATGTTTCAAAAACGTGTGTCTAAAGAAAAGTTCAAAACCCAAAGTTGTGGGTGTAGCTCATCATGACAGTGTTATGACTACGCGGACCGAATGATTTAGGTGTTACCGTTGGTGGGGACAAAAAGTACACTTTTTTTTTTCATCCTACTCCGTGCCAATTTATTTTACGACCGAGGCTGGCTAACAATATTTTTCCCCGCTCGTTCCCTCGGCCGGGTCTCAGCCGGGCACAGAAACATCAGAGAGTCTGCCATCGCGGAGTTCACGTTCGCGCCTCTATATATAACACGAAAGTCTCTTGTCCCGGCGCTTCCCTTTCTTCCGTCATTTTCCCATCCTTGCGGTCCGCATGTGTTTCGACGAGGAGGCGTAATTTTCGAGGGTCCCGGGACTTTCAGCTCGGAGACCAAAAGGGAAGACGTACCTTCGTCACCGCCGAGCTATACTTCGGCCGAAAGGCCACGGGTTCTCGATGGCTGTCTAATTGCTTCACTTCGAGATTCAAGGGCCGCTGTTCCGAAGAGATTAAATCATGAAAGCCCTGGTCAGTTTCCGAAGGACTACACTTTACGACATGTTCAGGATATGAACTCGAACGGAAACTAACGGTGATGCTTCCGGATTCTCCTTGCAGGATGCGTAGTACGGAAAGGGACAAGAACGACATTTTTCCTTCTCTGTACGAGGCGCAGAATAAGTTTTCGCAATTATTTATGCAGTCTCGTTGACACAATAGATTGTTCACTGTGGGATTGATCTACTGTTGTTTTATATTACAATATTCTACCGTAAAAGTAAATCGGCAAATGAAGGAGAAATTCGTAAAATAAAATTGGATGAAACTTAAGAAAAGCTCGTTGCGTTAAAAATTCGGGATTTTTTTTCGGCCCGTGAGATTCAAATCCGTTGAGAGAACTTCACCTCAACGGGGCTCGATGCTCTCGGAAGTCGTGGTAAATCTGCTCAAAGCAAACCGAAGTCTTTGAACATAGACGACGCGAAGACTGCGTAGTTCCCACCCTGTTCGATCGCTTCTGGCGGTCTTTCCGGTGCGAAAATTCCAGCGCTGGACCACAAGGGAGAATTCGAGAGAAGCTTCGTGACTACCTACACAGTTTCGTAACTCATATACGACTATATATATATATATATATATATATATATATATATGAGATGTGCCTGTATAACGGTATACGTGTAAGCAAGTGGCATAGCTCTCGACGGACGGTAATGGAGTTTCTGCGTCGTGGGTCCGTAGCTCGAGACGACGATGGCCAGAGATCCGCCTCGCACGCGCACCCCGATCCTGGCTGCAGAATCGAATTCCCCGGTAATGGACGGACGAACACGCCAGGCGAGCGGTCAGGCAGTTTCGTCCACAGGTTATATCCGAGTTCTAGACTGTACGGGACGACGACGAATCACGCGTTCAATTTTACTCGCGAATCCCCATGAATTATTTACATAGAAAATCCACCACGACAAATCGCACTCAAAGTCGAAAACTTTACGATGGATTGGAACTTCAAAGAAAATATTTTTCTCGCGGAATCTTGAGGAGAAATCGTTTCTTGTTTTTTTTTCAATTTTAAGAAATTTTTTTTTTTCTTTTGAAATGTGTAGAGAAATTAATAATTTTTCAATTAAAAAAAAATGTTAATGGATGAAAAAAATTGTTGAAAATTTAGATCTGCCCCTGCGTACGATATATGTTTATGATTGTTTTTTTTTGCGGTATGTGTCGGTTTTGCTATGGAATCACGGTTGCCCTGTTCGGTACGGTGAAGAGTATATAACAGTTGTCCGCCCTCGTTGAGAATCTCCTCTCATCCGCGATGAATTACTCACGACGGATGTGGCGAACGGCTCGACGCCACGGCGACGTTACTTGTCACTCACGTGACGCAACTCTCACGACGGCCACGGAGCGACAGGAGAAAAAAAAAAAATTCACCACGTCGATGACACGATCGGCAGCCTCTGATTAATAACCGTTACGTGTCCTGCGGATAGCTCGTAATACCTTTTATGTTTCCCGTATAATTGGATAATTGGATAGCCTAAAGTCGATGACGCAACGCGATTTCCAAAGCAATTTCGATTTTGTGTTATTGGATTTATCGCGACCGACTCAATTGTGTAATAAGTACCTTCGTCATGGTTGCCACGAAATTCTTTAACTGGAATTCCCTGACTTTTCTGGATTTTCAGACGAACATTTTTATTTTCCAGTCTATCGATCAGAGCAGGAAAGATTAATTAATAAAGTAAAATATGCTACATAATGACCATTAATATAATGACCACAGTTCGCAAGATAAAAAATTTTGATTTACAATTCAGATTTGGAAAAACTACCAGGGTAAAAACAATCCATCACCTTTTCCCGATTTTTCGAGGTCCCCGAAAACCATAATTATGCTTTGGCTGACATAATCATGTCAGAACATTTTTACAGACCCCGTCTTCGTTAATTCAATTTTTTTTATTTTAATTTATTTTTGTTTCACCTTCGAATAAAATAATTCGCTTCCGCGGAACTTAACGATCCATCAAGGACAAGATAATTCGACGAAGTGTGTATATTTCGTGGCCCTTGAGAGTCCCGCGGTTTGGACGAGACGATGGCGACGTTGGTAGAGGAGGATCAATTATCGAAGCCAGCGAAGCGTGGATCGGGCACAACGACCAACAGACTCGACGTCTGTGCCGACGGCTCGGTGTCGTGTGCGCCTGCTCTGTGCACGGACCCGTGCACGTACAGCGATATTTATACGTGTGTCGAGTAATGGGATTACCTTAATTAGCTCGAGGTACGCAGGTGCGACGGGAGCGAGTGTTAGCCAAGGAGAGGCAAATTTTCCTCTTCGGAGCTCGCCAAAGCTTGGAATGCTGACAAGCCGAATTAGACAGACACGCGAAACGTACCAGTTAAAAAAAAACAGGCGAGAAATTGAGTCGCAGTGAGCAGAAGACAGGGCCGATGAATAAAATATTATATAACGGAGATGGAAAAAGAAGAACGTGAAATAAAAAAAACAAACAGAACTTGTGCGCGTTCGTTAAAGGTCAGGCGAGCAAGCTAGTCGGAGGTCACGGGGTCACCTGTCGACGGCAGGTTGCGCGCCGATGGCTGGCTGATTCCTACGGAGTTGTTGTTTTTTTTTGTCTGATCGAGCACTTTCCAGCGAACCGGGAGTAAAGAAAATTGTTATGCGCAGGAATAATGAATAATCGAGGATGCGACGATAATATGAAGGGACTCTTTGATGATAAATTGTGAAGCGTGCTATTGTCATTTCGTGATTCATTTCGGTGAGAACACGCTGATTTGTTATTACTGGCGAGTCGCTGGAAGGCGTCGCATTGCAACGATAATGACTGGGCCTAGCGAGGAGGAGAAAATGGTACATTGGCGAGCGGAAGAATCGGATGGCGAACCGGCATTCGAAATTCAATTTCATGAGGTTTTTAAAAATATGACTGGGTGTGATAAAAATAAAAAATAAAAATGTATATCAATGTTTGGCGTGCGGTTTAAGATAGTCTATAATTAAAGCAGGAAGGTTTAGACTGCTCATCGATTATATTTTAAAATGTCTATGTTTATAATATATAAAATTTGTTTTCGTCAGGCACTTTAGGTCCGTCAGAAATGGCCGGGTATGAAAAATTTATACAAATATTTTACCGTAGATATTTGAAAATCGGAATGCCGACGTTAGGCCATATCAGGCGGTACGGAATGGCACCGTACCAATGTGATCGTCGATTAAAACGGTAATCAATATCGGTACCGAGTGTGACCGGTCGCTCGTGGCGAATTGATATACCCCTGGGATCCGAACCACCGAAACCCGAGATTCTTGGGTTGCTCGCCATAATCTCCGTACGGACAGCTCGTTACGCATCGTTCTCAAGCTCGATTAGTCGAATAGCTTAATTTAATTTTATGCACCATCCAATTAACACGCGGTTACTTACGCTCCACATTATACGAATAATCGATCAGTCAGAATAATCATACTAAAAAAAAAATTCAAAAACAAACAAGTTTTTGTTCTCTTTTTAATTCTACGACCTTCGATTCTACACCATGAATTATCATGGATTGTTGTTACACGTTCATACTAACATACAAATTACCATAGACAATGAAGAAGATTTTCACATTTACCAAACTATTTTTCTTAAAAAAATCCCGACAATAACTTTTTTTCCCAATTGTACAAAAGAAATATTTCTAAAGTCGACCGGAATTTTTGTATAATTAACAAGATATTTTCTAAAATAAAAAAAAATTGCACGTTTTCCGACATGAAAGATCTTTATCTATTTTACTGCGTTCGTTGAACAAGTTCGTTGAACACAGACATCTTTTTGCCATCAATATGCATCAGCGTTTACAAGAGCGCGGATCGTTTTTACGTAGTGATTTTTGCCGACATACATATCGGCCTCGCACCCAATTCCGACACAGCATGTGTTTTCATAGACGCCCGCGGGATTTTGCCATCGTAACCGTTGTCATAATCGTACGAAACGATTCGCGATGAAGCTCACTACACTCCGGCGAACAATGATCGTCGCGAACCGTGCACCAGCACCGCGGCTTGGAAGCTGCTGATAAGAAGCACGATCGTCTGTTCCCACTCAGCTGCGACTGTGTTTCTATGTATCTGTCGCTCACTCGTCGGGACTGCAGCGGCTAGGCGAGCTGGCGACAGGAAGTCGTATCTGTCGGGGACACCGACGAGGCGACAGAAGCAGCGACGACGCGGCTGGACCCGACGATCAGACCGCGGAGGTCTAAGTAGTTCTCTGCACCCGCATGGTATTGCATAACCCACTTCTCTCTCCTGCTCGGTCGAAGCGACTTTTTATTTATTTTTTTACTTCTCTCCCAACTCGGAGTCTCCGCTGCTCGTTTCGAGCAGCGTACGGTTAACTCTCTCTCTTTCAGTTCGAATCATTCCATTTCTTTCATTCTCTTCTCGTTCCTCGACTGTTCCAGCTCAATGGCAGTAAACTCGAGACCAGTCGACACAATCTTTATCGTACAACACAACGCCGCGAGCGACTTCACTCTTCGTGGATTTCCTTTTTTTTTAAAAGCGTCAATGGCTTTTATTGTAATTCGAATAATGAAAAGTATTTTCCCTAGGATCTTTAAAGAAAAATTATTTTATAAAATGATGAAAATGTTAGAGCGGAATCCTGACGGATGGAGAGGAATGGAAACTGCGTTGGGCTCGAAAGGTCAACACGACAACGCGTTGACGCGACTGACTCTTCACGGATTTTTTTTTAATCCAAAAAAATTATTTTTTAATGCCATCGAAATACACTAATGACATGTGTAAGAGTGTTAAGAAATAACTTGTTTTCTACGATGAATGGATTTAATCAAAAATCGAATCATGAAAAATATATTCGTTACGATTTATAATAGAATTAAAAGAAAACAAAACGTGTCAACGAAACGTGCGTAGGCGCGCAGAGGAATAACAATTGCGTTGAAGTTGAAAAGTCGGATGGTCAAAAAATTTTATACATTTTTTTTTTCATTGTTCCTTCTATAATCACATGCGAAAAAAAATAGTTTTCACAAATTTAACATATTTGCAACGTCATCCAACTTTTTGTTTTCGCGGTGTGTGAAATCGTCGCGTTTCGCGTATCGATACCTTTAAGCCCTGCTGTGCATATATAATCCCACGAGTCGTATCGGATGCACGTTGCAGTTTGCCATCGACGTCCCGTCGCGGATCCGCGGAGAGCTTTTCCATTTTGTTGAATAGCGAGCGATGTGCTCGGAGCATCGAGAACCCGTTACGAGTGACTCGTTACGCGGCTTACCCGAGCACTCGTTTCTGGCGCATACACGCTCCACTCCGGGCGTAGGAAGTGGTCGTTCACGTTTTATTTTACAAATCTGTGCCACTCGCGAGCCTCAATCGAGCCGCCCACATGCCTCCTGTTTTTTTTTTGTTTTTTAAGTACTCCCAGTTTAATACCGAATGGATGTAACCCTTCGCTAGTCGCGTCGGTAATTCGCGCGGTTTTCCCCGGTGAATCCATCAGCAGTATTTTTTTTGTTGAATTATATATTTTTTCCTGTAAAAGGAACATTTTTTTCCTCATTTTCTTTTTCATTCTCGTAGAGGAAGCTTTTTAAAAGTTTTTATCCTGTGGTTTTTTTTTATCTGCCTGCTGGATTCGACCTTTGAACTTTGAGGAAAAATTATACGGTATTTTGCTGCGGGCGTTCGAACGCGAGTGAAACAAGACCTTTCGTCGGTCGGGTGGGTAAGAGCACGGTGTGCAATGTACAATTCGCGAAATGTTTATCAAATCCGGCTTCGCTGTATCGCATCGTGCCGTTCCGGTCGGACGAACCATCGAACTGCATAGAACTCGGCTGTTTCGTTACTCCCACGTGGAATGAGAATGGCAGCGGCAATAATACGTTAACTTTTTACATCGCGCTGCGTTATTGACTAGCGGAGGAGCTTAAAGAGGAAGTACTCGAGATCGGAAGTTAGTTGAAAACTGAAATAAAACAAAAACGTAAATAAAAATGCATTGACTCGTCATTTAAGGACGAGCTAAAAATCGATAATTAATCAATGTAATTAACAAAATATTATTATACAACAACGAAAAAACATTGAATTTTTTTTTTTTTTACGCATTATTTTAGAACAATCGGAAAATAATACATCGACGAAATGAATAGAAATGAAATCCTCTGGCTCGAGAATAATTAGCTTGAAATTTGGGTAATCGTCCAATATTAATTATTAATTAAAAGGAAATAAAAAATCGAAATACCGATTTTAATCATTATTTTTGTATAATTGAGAAATATTTTTGTTTCCCAGCGCTGGGGACCGCTTTCCAGCATCGAGGTGGTGTCCGCAGCGCCAGAGGTTCCGTTTCAGCGGAACTCGACACTCTCACGTCGACAAAGCCGTACGAATATCATTAGCCGGTGGAGTGTCGGCAAGGCAGCGTCTCTGTCGCCCGCAGATGGCAGCACCGTGCCGACGGGCGACGCGCGGCCCGTCTAACGAGTTTAATTACCTTCGACGCCGATGATCACTTTTTATCTTTTAATTTCCACTCGGGAACAATCGTCGATCTAATAGGGTCAGTTTGCTTGCCCGCACACTTTGTCTCTCGTCGTTTAGGCGACGCCTTGACAAGTTCGACCTCGCAATTTTTTCCTTCAACGTTAATTGCCGAACGGTTATCGAGCCATTGCGAATAATCGTCGGAGGGAAAGTTTGGGAAAATTTTGCTGCGCCGAATTTCCATGGGAGAATTTTCCAGCTTTGTCGAAGGTGATGACAGCGATTTTCCGGACGCGTTGGGAATTTCATGAAATTCCTCGTGGTCGTTCCGGCATTCTGCGCGCCAGCTTCGCTCCGGCTTTGCCTGCCTAAATATGCGGGACGTTTCGACTACCGGGGCCAACCGTTGTGTATCGCGCGCAAGGTTACCTCGGTACGGAAACATCGCACGGCAGACGCACATGGAAGCAACTCCATATACCGAGAGGTTATATCGATTAGCTGTCGAGCCAGGTTGCGTCTCGAGTCTCGAGTCGTCTGGACGGCATTGTCTTTTGCACTCGATATCGAGACTCGTCCACACCGACAGCCGATCCGTTACGCTGTAACTGCGTCCTCTCCAGCACAAAATCTCAGATAAGGCTAGATGCGGAGACTCATTTGTATGTCCATTTCTCATCAGACCACTGGATAATAATCTACCAAAATTTCCGTCAGAACGTAAAGAAAACTCTGCCAAAATTAATCTGAAAAACCCCCTTTTCTTGAAATAAAACTCTACCATAATTAAAATACAACTTCACGGGACTTGAACTGAAACCCTACCGGAACAGGGAACTAGACTGTAAATCTTTCAATCTGGTACATCGATGCTATTTCCGGAGCATCTCTTGAACGGATCGATGAAACGTCATGAAATTATCGTGCAGTTCTCCAGAGGTTAACACGTCTGACCGAGATATTTTTTAGCCGTTTTTTTTAATTTTTATTTTAAATCGATAAGGCGTCTTTTTTACCTGGCAAAATTAATTGGACGTCATGCTTCGAAGGATTAGTCAAAAGACTTCAATTATGGTGAAAATTCATCATTTTTTATGACACGAAGTTGGAGAAAATTTGGTTGATCGCTTTTACTTGAATAAAAATGTATGTAGTGGTTTTTTTTTGTTTTTATAGATTAAGTGAGAATTTGTGATTTGAGTGTTTCTGCTTTGACCCGGGAAATCGCAATATATCTGGGATGTCAGTCCGAAATCAAGAGCATCGGCGAGGTCGATTTTAATAAGCCCGTCGCGAGTTTAATATAACTGCAGACAGGCTTCTACAACACAGATACACGGCCACTACTATAAAGTACATCGTTCTCTATGCAATTATATTAAATGGAAACCTACGAAGTGACCCTGAATTTAATATCACACTCCTAGATTTCATATTTGCCAATGCAGGACACACATAGCAATGGGTTATGTAAATATCTGTCGTCGGGAAGCGCGCACTACGCAGCGGAAATTTCCAATTATAGGAACACAAATAGAAATTCCCTTTGCATAAAGTGAATACAAAAAGAAAAAAAATGTACCTTCGCTGGGTGCCAACAGCGTGGTCAAACTAATGTCATTGTCGTTCGGTTCGACTGTCGCTTCAGCCACGGAATAAAAAAATAAACACCTGTTTTCATATTTTAACGAATCAACTCTAGAACGTAAATTTTTTGGAAATTTCCTCGTCAGAAAAAAATGTGCGCGAAAAAAATGTGAGTATATTGTATGAAAAATTGTAACAAAAAATTACTCACCGCTATCATCTCGGATGGCTCGAGGACGAAGCATTCGTTGGGCCTTCTGGCGCTGCCACCCGTCCGCTTGCCAAAGCTGAAACAAGAATGGCGATGGCAGGACACTCGTTAATTATTTTGATCCCAAGGTAAGGGAGGTTTTATTATTAATTGCAAGATGTGTAACAGTACACGTGGATCATTTCGCGCGCACCCATGTACGATTCGGAGCAGTTCCGGCTAAGTAATAGCAAAGCGGACGCACACATACTCGCAGCTACGCGCAGGACTCCCGACCGACCTTCGCCCCAAGCAATATTTCTTTGGCGTGGGCGAGGCTCGGTCGGATTCGGTACTCTCCTGCTTTTCCGTAGCTGCCGCACGTGTCTCCGCCTCGTGTGCGTCCAAACGAAATAACGTACGACGCATTTGCCTTCCGCCAACCACGGACGGTTTTCACGATTCTTGAAGCAATTTTTCCTCGCTCGTGGTACGTCGTTTGGCGGTCTTAGAAAAATAGGGAAACAGTCCGTATAGCATGGTATGGACAAAAATTATTTATTTGACAAGTACCTCGCGAATATAAGTTTATTTCAGTTAATTAAAATTTTTATTTAAATAATATAAATATATCGTTGCGGGAGCCCACCGAACAATTTTTTTATTGGGTGTATTTTTTTTAAATATCATATTGAATTATATTATATTGGCGAATCAATATTTTATAATTATACCAGAAATAAATTATAAATATAATTTTTTTTATAATTCATTTAAATGTAAAATGACAAACGGCGTTGAAAACAAGGGAGTTTGTCTGAGCATCGATGAACTTTGCCATTAGATTGAGAGATGTTTAAACTTAATTAAAATCAACTAATTCATTTCCAATTAACGCAAGCAACTTCGTCCAAATCAAATAAATCCCTTCTCCGAGTGCATCGAAACTCTGATTCCAAGGCTCGGCGTCTCGCTCCAACTTCGTTTACTGTCAAGTTAAACCAGTCCGCTTATTACGACTCTTCCAGCGTACTCTCTCGAAGTCGAACGCGCAAAATGAGATACGTGCCGACGCAGTTGCGAATTTCCAGACACGCCATTACTAAGCTCCAAGAACTCCTTTATCGAGTGCTGACACAGAGAAAACTCGCAATTGAATCCTTAATTACAATAATTTTTATTTTTCATTAAACTTTCTGAAAGCAATCAAAAGTCGCCTCTCTGAGTCGACACTCTCCACTTCATACGTGACTAAATCCCGTCGAGAATTCAAACCCGTACGTGGCAGCTCTCGAGATATTAGTCACACCATACAAAAAATAAAAATAAAACACTTTTCCAAATCCGATGATTTCAACATGTATTGTGCACAGAATAACACGAGAGGATCAACGATTCGTCACGCATCCTCGACCGCAGTTGACATTCATGAATAGTTTATCTCCTCAGTGTTATACTCCGTGAAAATTCAACCGATGGGGGGGGGGGGGGGGGGTTGTATTGGAGTTGGAGATTACGTGGATGCAAGGGTAGTCGAAATCGGCAAGTACTCAACGACAGGGTCATAGTTCGAGTTAGGCGGTGGAAAATCCCCTGGCGTAACGACTCAGCCTCCGATGTTTACCGTTGATTCGTCTCGACGTTCAGCGCCGACAGATGTTTCCGTGGACCGGGCTCTCGCGTTCATTGGTTTGACGGGCCACTCTCCGCGAATCAACGATCGGCCATTAGCGTCGAGATAGAATCTGTGCGGGTACACACCGGCCGATCTCTGTATCGGGACGAGTTCGCAACCCGATTTTCCCTCGTTCTGCACAATTCGAAATAAAGCGCACCCCCGCGAACTCCACCGAGAGCTTATTCGTCACGCGGATGGGGAAGGGAAACGCGTGCTCGAAACTTTACCGCAAAACGAATAGTGAATCGTACGAATGTGTGTGTGCGTGCGCGCGCGCGCGCGTGTCTGTGTGTGTGTGTGTGTGTGTGTGTAAGTGTGGGGTATTATTGTATGTCTATGGGAACGAATTCTGGCCGTCGGATCTCGAGGGTTCCGGTCGCCAACAACAGACGGGGCGGTCCCATTCAATTCCATTATGCGGTTTACTATATTGCTTTTCGTACGATATATCATCCGAGACTGGCTATATATCTGCCGTTTCGTCGCACGCGCGTTACTCGGCAGCGAACTACGATCGGTTTCTATCGAATGATGTTTTTACTTTTTTTTTCCTTTGGATTTTTTTTATTTTTTTTTTTCACCATGTCTAATGCCGTTTTGTGCGGGTAGTTTGGAGATATTTGTTGGCTCGTGCAGGGAGAAATTTATTGCGAGTTTTTTTCAAGAGGTTACTCACGAAAATAGAAAATAAAAAAATGAAGGTAAAATGAACTGCACCGAAGTAATAATTTTTCTCTAGCAGACCGGACTCAGAATTTTTTAAATAATTCTTTGCATACCTACGAAACACAGAACCGTTTCGAGCGAAAAAAATATATTCCGCATTGCATCGACACTTAAAAAAAAAAAGAAAAGTGTAAAAGTTTTATCTCGGATAATGTTTTATCGTTTCCCCTTCGGCGAGCGAAAAAAAAAAGAAAACTGTCAAAGTTTTATCTCGAATAATGTTTTATCGCTTTCCCTTCACCGAATATATCATTTTTAAATCAACTGTGATTGCCATCTTTTACAAAATATTCGACGAACCAAATTTAATATCGTCGACGTTTTGCGGTCTCGATTTTTCTTTTTTTTTTATTTCACCGGTTATAATTTAATTTAAGCTTTCGTTCGAACGAAATTTCCTCTTGCGCTGTCGTGCTGCAGTGAAGCGTGTGCGTGGGCTGTCGTTCCAGTTTCGTCGCAATTTCAGTCGGCGTCCGGAAAGCCACGCATGTACGAGGGATTGCCCGAAGCTATCCGTAATGCGAGCGAGAGAATTGCGCATGCGCACACGATCGACAGATTTGACGGAGAAAAAAAACTCCCGCGGCCGTGTGCAAATTCGATTCTACTACGCGATTGTTTCATTAAAGATATTCAATTCCGATCGAGCAGACGGATAGACGAAAATGGAGAAAATGCTTTTTTCCAAGAGTAAAAGCCGGTGCAGTAAAATGCGTTTTTGAATAATTTGACAGCAATTTTTTTTTCTCACGCCGTTAATTTTTTTACTCTTAAGGATATTTTTTCGTATAAAATATAGTTTACGTGCGGAAGAGAATTTTCCAGGATAAAGCAACCGGACCCGGAACGGGAAGCAGAATAAAAGAAATAAGGGGGAAGAGACCCAAAGTCTTCGTTACTGTCGGTAGCGTATTTTGTGATCCTAGCGAAGCAGTCGTACTTCACATACGTATCCACTTACATTAGTGGAATGATTCGAGTCCCATTTTCGGCGAATGAAACGCTCGGACTAGTTTGCGTCGGCGGTTCACTCAGCCTAATGAACATTTTCATTGCCCGGTCGCCCCCGTCATGTCCACACATCGCACATGAGATGAAGTCCTACCCTTCCCTCTCTCTCTCTCTCTCTCTCTCTCTCTCTATAGCAGAATCGTGCAGTATTATCGAAGCAAAACGCTGGTCAGATCCGATTACCCGAATACGCGGGGTCCGATTGGAATTTCATGTTGATACAATGCGTCAGTGCCGCTGTCTGTTTGTTTTGCCCATGTCGAGCAGATGCAATATAAACAGCGCGGAACAACTGGAATTAACGTACGGCAACTTTCAGTATCGAATAGTCTCGCCTTTCACGAAAAAATTATTAATTATTTATACGTTGTTACAATTTTTATCATTGAATTACAAGACATTGTTGCGGCGAGTTACAAACTAAATATAATCTTTAAAAAAGAAGTGCAATTTTCTGGTAAATTAGTACATTTTTTTTTATTAATTGAAAACAAAATGAAATCTTTGGTCCGACTACGTCAAGTACACAGCGAAAAAAGTTTGTACTTTTTATAACTTATTGTCGATAAACGTTTACAATTTTGCAAAAAAAAAGTGAATAAATCAAAGAACCAGTTCGTCATTTTTCGAACAAAATAATTCTTACGAAACGTCGTATTTTTTTTCACTGTGTACATCCAAATTAGCCAAATAATTTTTTTTTTTTAATTTAAGCCCAAAATCACGTTGCACTCCTATAATCATGAAAGAGAAATATTATTGCTATAATCCTGACGCGGATTAGCGTCGTAAAAAAAAAAAAAAAACATTGACCGTCGCAAACTCACCAGACGGAAAATCTTCGGCGCGGAAAGGCCGGAGGTGGCGGAGGTTGAGCTCGATGAGTCCGATCGACGCTCTCGCTCCTCAGTGCCTGAACCGCCTTCGGCACGGCTCTGAATGGTTCCTGCGCTGCGGATTTACTGCCGGCAATTCCGCTCACCGTAACAGCGGAACAATTACCAACCCCGTCACCGAAATTACCCACACCGCCACCGTGAAAACTGTTCCATCGTCGCACAGGTCCACGACTCGTCGACGAACTGTTCGCCCCACGTAATTGGCTCGTGTGCTTGTGCATACTTCACTTCCGAATATATGTGTATATCTTTATATGTATGTATATGTAAGAGTCGATATCGATAATGAATTCTCAACGAGGGCCGGCGACTCTTTCGGTTTCTTCGTTCCTCTGGTAACGGCCGGTCGATCCGACGGCACAGTCACAATCAAACTCCGTCATTTCAGCATCGTTCTTCCCCTTGATCGTCATCCGATGTGTTCATTTCTCCTCCGGTGGTATTTAATTATTTTTAGAATATTTTTATTTAGCCTCGTCGAAATTCATTTTTTTTCCAGACGATTAAATTGATTTAAAAAAATCGTCAATTATGTTGGAAATTATTCAACATATTTGAGGGGCGTGAGAAAATTTAAGGAATTCACGAGCCTGAAAAGAAAAAATATCGATGGACGATACTGACGCGCTACCGCAGAATCTGCTGTGCAGGCTCGCGCGAATTAAGCTTCGTGAACCAGCTTGATGCTTCTAGCTTGTCTCCGATTATGCAGCAATTTGTTATTAATTTTTTTGTCGTACAAAATCCGGTGGCTTTACATTAAAAATGTATTTTTATTCTGGGTGGTTTGATTTTTATAAGATTTATGAAAGGTGTTGTAGGCTTGTAAAACTACCGACACGGAAGAGCGGGTCGTGTTTGCTCCGAGATGAACAACGACGGTAGCGAAACACCGTTCGGAAAGGCAGCGTGATAAATCCGAGACAGACGAGGATTGCAAGAGGGGAAACAGGAAGAGGGTTACGATACAGACTTTCTTACCCGGTATCGCTCGTACCCAACGCACAGGCAGCACTTTTTGTACGCCATTGAGCCCTTATCATATCGCGATAAGACACGAAGTCATCGTCGTCCCACCGCGTCTCGGGTTTACAACCCGTGAAGGGGAACGCAGCGCGATACGAGGAAATTTCGTAGTAGAAAAAGAATTATATTCAAAATCACGTAATACGCCATTAATCTTTTTCACAACCCCAGAGGGGTTCGCGCAATTTGCTTTGCACCGAACATATAGGAACGAAAGAAAATTTCAAACTCAATAATTACCGATGAACCAATATTCAGAGCTCTGTATAAAATAATATTATCACCATGGTTTCTCGAGAATGAAAGGAGCACACAAATGAAAATTGGGTGCCTCGGCCATTCGTTAAAATAAATATCTGTCCGAAAATAAGTATCATAGATATTTTTAAAGATATTTTTTTTGGGTAAGATTAGGCTCGTATTATCCATGTTTAGTAATCATTGGCGAGCATAAACACACAGCAAATGTAAGGAATGAAATAATAGCTGCGGTTTCTTGAGGATAAAAGGAGTGAGCGAACGAAAATGATGCGGTACACAAGAGTCGGATAGGAAGAGAGAGGAGGTTGGAGAGGCGGTCCGAGTGGGTTGCTAATGGAGAATCTAGTCTGTGATCCCGGTAGACCAACGTTCATTGATATTCACTGAGCTCTCGGATGCTCTCGAGCACACGCTCGAGGAGCCACGGAGCCTCGGCTACATATTCCCCAGAATATTCCAAGTGTATTATACGAGAGAGCAATGTCTTTTCTTCCACTTTCCTTCCACCCTCGCGTTCGCATTAAAAACTTTTTTTCTTTTCCATCTCTCAAAGTCCTTCAACTCATTCCACTGTCTCCGCCCCCTGGACTTGAACTTTCCGTGGCTCGTAAGTTCGGGAGGAAAAAAAAAGTTCGTACAATGGAGGGTTTCTTCGAGCCAACGGTATTATCGCCAGAGCCACGGAGAGCCAAGAAAATTCGGGCACGATAATATTCAATAAAGATGAAAAATAAAAGATCCAAGACCGTTCATCATGCGAGCTACGTTTCTGACATGAGCGTTGCTGCTTTGCATACAACGAAGGAGTAACGAATTATACTCCGCATTAGTGGAGCCATAACAACGGTCAATAGATGAACATTTTCTACTTCTATCTCATCAATTTGTGCAATCGAATTTAGGGCTGTAAATTCTTCGACTCCAAAAAAAAAGTAAAGCTTATGGTATGCTAATTAAATTAATTTTTTTTTTTTCCTCCAATGTGAACTTTTCTTTCACTTAGTTCCGTGCGTTGCGTTAATTCGTTGAATTCGTTTTAACACAGAAAATTTCAAATAAAAATGTTCATATCTAAAATATGGTCACGAGACAGAAAATATGGAATTAAATAATGCGTATTTAATTTCTTTCATTGCTCGTTTGGGAGTGAGCAATCTCAGCGCAGCATCGCCGTCGAAAATTTTAGAATTCGTCGGATGGGACGCAAAGCCCGAATGTAAAGCAGAGGGATGTGCAACTATGCTTGAACTATGTGAAAACGTAAATTTCAGTACGAAACACTCGGAACAAATAAACGTCGTCTGGTCGACGAAAGTTTTCGCGTCTCCGGCAACTCCGGCGCTATCTGACCGGTAACGTTCCGCGCTTCTGACAACGAGCCGCAGAAACCTATACAACTTAAACTTTCAGTTCACAGCAGCCGGTCGCATTGTGGTACCAGAAACTCGCGGTGCGGCCTTGTTCCCATGCGTCGGAGAACGACAAAGTTGGTATTCACATAATACTGCACGAGCATTGCAGTCGTTGGCACATTGTATACAAATCAACCATCAGTGATTGGCACGCTAGCATATATTTGAGAGTCCATTTTCCCAACTCCCCCTGAATATTTTGTTTCCAGCATGAAACCGAACAGCAGGCCACAAATTACCGTTTTAAATATTTCATTTTATTTCGGTGATCATTTTGCCCCACTTCTCCAGGATTTTTGGATGGCATAGATCCTTACGAAACAGTGTTCTCAAAACACGTTATTGGCATGGTTGAAAAGCAAAGGTGTCGAACCGGCGCCCCGACGCGGTAAACGGTACTGCACAATGTGCGTAAAGTGCGAGCCGACGTACAGGAAGAAACAGTAAACGCGCACGGCAGCGCAGATTGTTATATCTGTGAACGTGCACTCTGCGCAACATCATCTACCCGTCTATGGAAAGGAGAATTTAAATTTGCAGCGGGATCCTCGAAGCGTAGCTTCCGGTGCAACGATCTCAACAGCAACTTCAGGAGCGGCATTAAGAAAAGTTGCTTCGGCTCTCGTAGTTCGCCGCTCACCGATACAACCGACGGCAGTTCATAGCGTAAATAATATTGCAGTTCGTACACACGCACGAGGCTTTGCGCCTGTGTGCATGAAAAAGCCGAAGCGTTGCTCTGGCAGCGGGTAATTATCGAGCTCGATACTTGTGAAGCAAGTTCGAGCTCTATTCGCCTCTCTGTATAATAAGTGTGTGTGTGTATGTGCAAATCTCGTGAAATTCAATCGCAAGACTCGCTGCACCGAGAACTCGGAGACGAGTTGCTGCCTCGAAAATTGGTTCGAAGAAACAACATGGCACCGAGCAAAGAATAATTATCGGCCGACGAGTATGAGCGCCTTAATCGCACACGGAGCTTCGAGCTCCAGTTACGGAAAGACTCACCACGAATCTGCGCAGCAATGACTAAACTGAAACGTGTATTATTTTTCAAATCATAATTGTTAATTACCTGAATAAACATCATTGAAGTATCAATTCTTTCGCAAGTGCAATTTAATTTAAATGTAATATTCGTGCGATTTTGTTCCGAAAATGTTTTTTTTATTTTTTTTTTAATGAAATTAGAGTAAATCGCGTTACGAGTTTACCTACGGTGTATTTTTCGCCGCGAAACGGTGTCAATTTAAATCATTTTTTTTCACTACACCAGCGCAGTTTGAAGCATAGATTTCTCACAGCGTACCTTCGCCGATCAATACAGAATACGAAGAATCGAGTCTCCTGCGTAGGCCCAACAAAGCCGCTCGTCAGCCGAGTCTCCACGCGGGGCAGAGAAAAATGACGAATGGACCAAGCTCGAAAGGGATCCGCGCGACAGGCTAGGACGAACCGATGACCCGCTGACCGCCATTCCCGCGACCTACGGAGGATCCGCTGGAAGATAACGGTTCGCAATTGTCTGCAAAGATCGGCTCGGGGCTCAAGAAAATATGGCGAAAAAAAAACCACAAACAAGAAGATCCACTGGTTAGGCGGTGAAGAACGACGTCCGGCTTAAACATTGCCTAATGAAACGGGGGTAAAAAAAATGCTCCCGAAGATTACGACGAAATGGAAGTGGTTTCGAGTCGTGCGGGAACCGGCTCTCAACCTTCCACCTGACTACCGAAGCTATCGGCTCCTCGACGCGGCTTCCCGATTGCCGGAGAACCTCCACGCATGCGCAGCCTCGCAAAACCTCGTGGCAGCGTTCTTCGATTTTTTTTTCCTTCGAGGGCGCAAGAAAGAAAACGATACGTGAACAAGTCCATTGTGCCCGGTAGCCTAATCTCGAGGAAAAAAAGATTCGCTCGACGAATCTCTCACACTCCGAGGCTCATCCGAGCTGACGCTGCGGAGATGGGTTCGCAACGCTGGAGGAGAGACGCTAACGAGCCGCATTCCCATCGACGGTACAGCTTGGTTGCGCGTTTCTTTCCAGCCCGCGGTACGTTACCCTTGGCACTTGGGTTCGCCATGCCATAACTATGGCTTCTACTTGCGTATACGCGCGGTAGGTTTCTCCCCGCTTCTCCGTACGCGCACCTAAGTACGAGAAACACGCACACGCAGCTAATAACACGTGCGTGACGAGGTGGAGAAAAAGATGCGCGAGGCTATTATGTGGTAAAATGAACGAGAGCTCATAGATTGGCGCGGCCACGGATGAAAGGAAAGTACTCCGGGAGGGGAACGACGAGTTCCAATTTTCGCGCGTGAGAAATTATTCAGCCCGTCGTTCGTCCAACCGACCTGCCGAAAGTCTCGCGTCGCGGATAAATTGCGCGCTTTTTCATGGCCCGCAGGTGACCAAAAAAAAGCCTGGACGCAACGAGCACCGGTCGTTGAAACACCTGCGGAGATACGTGTGTGTGCGGCGCGCACTCGCGGGAGTTCGGACGAGAGAACGGCCAAACTCGACCGGGGGAATTGATACGTACGAGAGGATCGAGGGAGCGACGTGAAACATCATGCACCATAAATGTCACCGTACAAATTCTCGATGTTTCGTGTGCTTGAACTATCCTCGATTTCAAAGGTTTTTTTTTCATTATTTTTTATCTGTTTTTACTGGCCAATGTTCAACTTTTTTTTCGGTAAAAAGATTTGCTTAGGTCTACGAATTATAAACATTCGATGAAATTCTATTCAAACACGCATGCAATATAAATACATATATTCATTACCATTATTATCTCTTCTATTACATTTTATTACTGATTAATGCCATCTTTTGTTTTAATATATCTATTTTTCATATGAACTTTAAAGAATTTATTTGCACCCAAGCTCGTGGAAAATTAAATGGATTTTTCGAGAGCAAAATAAATTCACGTTTCTGCTACTTCTCTGTTGTCTTTTTTTTACCTATCTCTATCGTTCATTCCGTGCCCTGCAATCGCGCCTCAACGCTTATTCTCGTCTGGCACAGGCTAACGCTTGCATGCCCTCGACGCGACGATCGTTCTCTCGTGAGCCGGAGAGCCTTTGTCGGCCCCAGATTCATCCCCGTACCTTTCCCTGCACGCCGACTCTCGCTTGCTCTTCAACCCTCTCCGTCGCTTCTTCTCCCTCCTTCTTCAAGTACACACACACACATACACATACATACGCGCGCGCACATTTTCACGGGAAAAGAGATTCGACCCAACTCCACCCATTCACCATCGTTAACGTATAAGATTGGATAGAGTATAGCGTACTATAATATCCGTCATAATTCATGCAACGGAGTTTCATTCCAGCACAGGTACTTGATACAATGCAGGTACGCGGGAAGGACAGCGAGGCAGAATTTTCCGAGCTTCCACGGCTATCGCGAAGAATATATAGCGGCTCGCGCTTCTACCTATTGTTGTTCCTTCTCAAAACGCTTTATCTTCGCATTCCATTGTGGATGAGAAAACAAAAACTATACTGGACGTTCCAATTTCTCTTCTCCACGTGGATTCACTGAAGTGGCTCATGAAATGAGTCAACGTCTGGAAAATAAATTCCCTGTCGATATTCGAGCAATAAGAATATAATAAAGAATGTATTTATCCAGGCTAAAAAAAAATTAAGTTTTTTTTTTACTTGTCTGCAAACAAATTTGGCTAATGGACGATGAATAATTAATGAACGAGGAATGAAGTAATCCATGTTTCCGTGAAACTTGGAAACGGAACCGGAATGAGAAGAAAGTTTGGAGGATCAACAGTGCTCAACATTTTCTCACTCCACTTCTCGTATACTTTGCATGAGTTGGAACATCCATGGGCGAGACAGGGATGGAACGGTCTTAGCAGGGGGGCGAAGAAGAAACAGTGAAACTGTGCTCGACGTTGCCTTAAGCATGCTTAAAGTATTTCATCCAAGTGGCATCGGGAGTTGTGCGGACGCGGTTTTGGGTTCTCGGATCGGCCCCATTTTACACGAAGGAACATTCAACCTCGAAAAACATAAATAAAAATTATTAACATGAGTGACAAAAAAAATTTATTTCCGCTGAATAACAATTCGCAACGAATTACCTATCGATGGATTATTAATAAACCAACCGGAACGGGAGAATTCGATTACTGCTTAAAATTTTCTCATTTCACTTCTCCCAGAACTTTTGCTCGAGAAATCCATGGGACGGAGACAACGATGGGTCTTAACGAGCGAGGGAACCAGAAACATTGAAACTATACTCGACGTTGCCTCGAGGATGCTTGAAGTACTTCATGCAAATGGCATCGTGAGTCGGGTGGATGCGGTTTTGGGTTCTCGGCCTGGCCACTGCTCTGCCCGGTCTCGGATAGTTATAAAGCATATGCGTTCGCAACCCGTAATTCGAGGACGCGAACTACACGGTAATTTCCGCAGTACCGATGCTCCGTTGAGTACGCACAGTCCTTATAATACAACGTATCGCGCGGCAGTGTAGCATACGCCGTACGTACGTAATACTCGCACCGGTGAAACGTACGTTCTACCTTGCTGCGGAGCATGCATAACGTACAGCCGAGTACGCACGGTCATAACACGTCGCGGACGATGCGGTATTCGTTCGGGAAATCAGGTTAATGTACGCGACTCGTGGAAGGGCTCCTCTAATGGCAATAAAATCTGGCAGATGCTCGCGGGAGGATTTCACACCGGTAACGCCATTACTGGATGCAATTATTATTGCGTGATAGAGGCGCGCGGCTCAAAGGGTTCACCGACTCTCCGACGTCGCGTCCGATGCGGAAAATTCATCCATCGCGGAGACTCGCTTTACAACCCGGGATGTCGATGACCCACGACCGCAGGAAAAATTTCACGTACACATTAATTTTACTTCCTCGTAAAGGAAAATATGTTTTCATTTATATATATTTTTTTTATAATTCTGAGATTTTGTGTTGGGGTACTTTGAATAGTCTGAAATGTTTTAAGAAACTATTTTATGAGATGGGACATAAAAATATTCAACATTTTTTTTCGCATTTAGCAAACATAATAAAAACTATAATATTTTTTAGAAAATCAGGCTAGAATAGAGTATAGAAAGAAAAATTAATTCGTCAATAATACGTATTGTCGATATCGGTCTTATATTTTCCTCCGACTATCTTTTCCACCTCGATAATCTCTATCGGTTTCTGATAAATCGACAGTATTCGATTTAGATTTATGGCGTACTCGGTGCAACGATTTCCCGACCCAAAACCGATTACCTCCCTGCACATTCGGACTCCAATAATAATTTGTGGTTACAGCTGGACAATAAAATAATTCGACGTTTGTACATCGACCGCGGAGTAACGATATTCTTCCGCCAAGTATCAGCCCTCGGTCGGCCGCGCAGCCTGTGCGCGAAACCTGATGGAGAGGCCCGGCTGCTGTGTGCAGCGTGAGGGATGATGACCGAGGCAGAGCCTAGGGTCGCCGAAGGTTCCCAGTGAAGTACAAACCAGTGAAAGGGAAAAAAAAATAAGAAGAAGGAAAGAAGAGCCACGTCGGCGCTTTTCAGCTAGGAAAATCTGAGGAGCTTGCGAACCTCGTCGCTCTCTAATAATAACCACCCACGCTACTCAGCGGTGCTCAATCGATCGAGCGCGATTCCCGCGTTCGGGACGATTAAAAGCTCGTTTACCTTTCTCCAAAGCATCTTTCAAGGAAAAGCTGTAATACAAAAAGATTAGGAAAAATATGACTGATTTCTTTTTTAAAAAAAGTAACTCCTCGAGTAAATATAAAGTTTTCAATTAATCGTACATAAAAAATAATAGATTCCTGGTTTCGCATCCAACATTCAAATTGTCCTAATTCCTTAGAATTAGGACAATGGGATTTAAGTTATTTTTATTTTATTTTTCATCGTCAGCGGTCGCGCGCGGAGTGCACGAGAGAAAATCGCATTATCCGAGTATAGACAGCCTAGCGTGTAGTAAAATGGAATGAAAGGGCTCGATGGCTCTCGGCAGCGAGAAGGCTGGAGGAAGGGAGACGCGCCGAGGAGAAAACACGCGACGCTCGAGTTCCCTCCGATATCGCACTGCACACATTGTATGTTAGAGTCGATAACTGTATCGACGATTTTCCTTCTGGATGTTGGCCAGCTATACTCGACGCTAGGAAAATACAAACTCTCCGTTCGTATGGCTTCCGGGGTTGTGAACATACACCAAAAGCTCTCAAGATCTCACAGCGAACGTTCGTACAGTTTCGACGGTCGTGTGTGTTCCGTCTAGAAGAGTGTTTCGTAAATCTTTCGCGGCGTCAGCTTTGCTCCCCTGGGCGCGCACGGTCGTCAAGTGCGGACTCGATTTCCGTATTGAAAACTTATCTCTCGACGGAGATGTCGTCGGTACGTCGAGAAAAGTGCAAATCATTCACCGTGACAGTTTGCCGTTGGGGAGGGACGCTCAAGGTCCAAAGAAATTTTCGTCAAAAACTTGCCCACCTCCCGATAACTTTGCCTCATCGCCGTCGAGGCGAGTGAAGTTCGCCGCGGCGATACCGCGGCATGGACAAGGTAGGAAGACCTCTGTCGAGAGACGAATCGACACACCGGGAGTCGGGGAGGAAGAAATTTAAAAAAAATCTTAATATATTTTATGAATAAAAAAAAATTGTATTGAATTATCGTTACAATACTTTTAAATTATTTCGATAAATGTATGCGACGGAATTCGGGGAAATATTTTTAAATTTTGACCTGCATCTTCAGGTGGTTGATATAATTGTGTTTGTGAGAAAATAATAATACGTGAAAATAACGGAAAAAGAGACGTGCGGATGTTATCGGATATCAAAAAAAAATTTTTATTGTTGTGCATTGAACGGAAAGATAGAAATAATAATTCGGATAGGGACAAATTCGAGCGTTGACGAAACGCAGTTAGTGATCACGCATTCGTAGGGGAATGTAGAAGGAATAAAGGGCGACAATACGAGAATATCTATCTATCAAATCCGTCTTGGCGCGAAGCCCCGCAAGCTCGAGTTCCACGCGCTGCGGGAGTAGCAAGTCGAACGTGACAGATCTCCGAAGGGAGGAAACTCGATATAGCGTCGGAAACTTGGTTAAATCACGCATCATAGATATATATGCACACTTAAATAGACCTGCTTAAATAATGGTAAAGAACATCAAACAATTTAAAAAAATCGCCGTCACTTTGGAGTGCAAGAAAAACAAACAAGTATACTCTGCAAACTTCCAATCTTATATATTAAAAAAAAACACCCTCGATTCCTTAATAAGCCGTCAAGAGAATAAATTCCGGTACGTTTGTGTTCAATGTCAGAGCAGTTAAGTTACACGGAGCGCGGATTAACGAATTTCGGACTGGCCACGTGAGTGAACCGGTGCAATTTCTCAGCTCGTCATCAACCGGGTGGTCCTAACACCGACGAGCCAGCTATCTACAGCTCCCCTCTCTCTTTCTCTCCAGCTTGCTCCGGCAAATCGATTCGGCATATCCACCCCGTGCCGACGCCACCACCGCAGACACCGCGCCCCTCGTAGCGCCGCGCTCACCCGAGCCGCCAAGGGGGTTGTGCCGGTTTACCCGCGACTGTGTGACTCTCTGTATTCCCATGTGTATACCAACCCACGGTTCCGTGTTATACAGTACATAATACTTTATACACGCGAACACATGAAACACGCGAACGCCGGATGTTTATAAACTCCACACACACACACACACACATATATATATATATATATATATATATATATATATATATATATATATGTATAAAGTGTGTATATGCATGTATGAGATGGGCAAATACACGGACGAAGTGCGTTACGGGACGAATACCAGAGGCGAAGGGTGGCCTCATAGCATGCCTGCCGGGCGCGTGCAGCCAGTTAATCAACGGAGGACGAATCCAAAGCCCGAACCGGTTGGGCCGTCGGGGCTCCCGAACCTCCGTCGCCGAATGTTGGATTGATGAAAAAAGAAAGAAGTTTTTATTACGCGCACGATGAAGAAAATAACAGTCGAAGAAACATCGATTAATCCGAGGAAAACGTCACGGAGAAAGAAAGGACTTAAGAGAATAAAAAATCGTAGAGTTTTGCGTAAGGTTGGAGGACGTAGGAATTATTGTTCAACGGGGTTGGAGATATGTACTTGAAAATTAAATTAATTCGTCTTATGAGGTGCAGAAGCGTTTGACCTACGAGACGGGAGCAGCGAGGAAAGATGGATTTTAGAATAAGTACTTATGGGATCTCGGGGTGAGAAAATTGGCAGTGGCGAATGTCACGTGGAAGGAGAATAACGTGCTGGAGAACGCGCGGTGAAATGAAGGGATGAAAAGGAAACATCTGTGGGTATCCTGGCGTGGGCGTTTTCGGTGCGAAGTTGCAACGATGCTCGTTAAACGCCCCCGTATTTATTCCACTAAATCCCGGTTCGCGACGCTCGCAACTGCGGTCGCTGCTGCAGGATTTCGTCGATACGGAGGCGAAGATTAAGCCGAGGGATGGAACGAGATTAACTGCACCGTTCCAGCGAATTATCGGGGATGTAACGCACTGCGAAGACAAATAAATACACAAATCGGTATTTACATACGATCCCTTTTTTCGTAAATCCAACGACAGCGTTACAGTAAAGGTCTCCTGGCCAGCGCCCCGCCAGAACCTTAAGAACGTAAATTTACAAATCAAACTGCGATCGATCGAGACTGACGAGTTATCACTTATAATACCACAAGAGCTTCAAAATTATCGGGTATTTCCCGATAGGTTCGTTGCAAACAAATGAAGGAGTCAAGTTTTTCAGGTTAAAAAATCACGAGCGCGAAGCGCGAGTGATTTTTGCTGAAAAACTTGACGACTTTATTTGTTTGCAGGGAACCTTGAGGGAAATGCCAGATAATTTTGAAGCTCGTGTGGTATTCGGGGGATTATTTTTTCGTCCCAAATGTCGGCCAATAGAATTGCACCATGAGATGAAATGAACAGTTAACAAATAAGAATTTCATAATGAATAAAACAACATTTAATTAAGATTCAGGTTAGTGCAATTAAAAATCACAATTGAATTCAACCTGTCAGTTTGACGTGTGGTTAATTTGACTGGATCATGTTTTGTTTTTTATATATAGCAACTACCAGAGAAAATAATCAAAAAATTATCAGTATAATACCATGTAGGTTGTACCACGTGACGTCGAATGGTGCAATTCTATTGGTCGATATTTGGGTCGGAAAAATAATCATAATAATTTATTTTTGGAGAAAACGTCGAAAGCTCGCACACAAGACTGACGTCTCAATAATTTCGAAACGTTGTGGAATGTCGATGGACTCGGATGAATTTTCTCCAAGAATATGAACGAGAAGATCTACACAACTGGCATTTTCAACGCCTCGGAGTTTCGTCACGGTACAAGGTGTGACACGGACCTTTCACATGAATAAACGAAATTTATTTCTCGCGACGTTTCGACCCGCGCAGCCTGCTCGGGACACCTCGAATGGGTCTCCGATTTCCTTTCTGCGGTTCTGACTTTGACACTTCCCGAATGAGACGTTCCTACCTCCCGAAACTTCCAGCTTTTTTAAAGTACTTTACAAAGCTTTCCATTCGATCACGATCGGAGTGTTTCATTTTACCCCGCGCTTCACGATTCTGGACACGGCGGCAGTGGCGACAATTTTTTTATATCACGGAGCGATATAAATGTGTATCGTTCGGTATGACGCGCGTTGCCTCGATGATTCCGAGACTTTCGCGTCGACGGGGTGAAGGAACGAACGTGTCCAGGAAGCGAGGAAGCCCGAGTCCGTTGCATCGGGCTTATGCAACAACGTACGTGCGATACATGAGCGTGTATCGTCTCGAGTAGTCTGCACGTGTGTATGTATTTAGCTGTATACACATGTACACTTTTGCCGACTCGGCCGCGGGGCAGCAGGCGATACGCTACGCACAGTCCAGACATACATCGTTTCGTTAATTGGGGAAACTCTTATTATACCGGAAGTTACTCGCTAAAGACTTGCGAAACCGAGAAAGAAAGAGCTTTCGGAGCGTAATGCATAAAAGTGTTTGAACAACGCACGAGAGATCGCGACGAGGTCGATCGTTGCCGGAGATATTGACGTAGGAATTTCCGCGTTTCGCTTTTTTTTCCTCGATTATAGTTATTATTTTTATAATCGAGCGAAAAAGTAATTTAAAAATGTGAGGTGGTTTTACTTATTTTTTTAAGTGAAAAAGGCTATTTTGGATTTCTTGAATATTTCGACTTTTATTTATGCACTGGAAACTTTTCAATCGGCTAGGCAAGGAGCGGCTGTTCTTTTACTTCCGAATGGAACATTTTATCGATGAATCTCGAATGGAGCCGCGTAATTCACTCCAGAGACTCTCTCCCACTTCCCAATGAGAATTGACGAAAACGGTTCGTTCCCCCTCCCAATCCCTTCCAGTTTTGCGATGAACGAAAATCGGGTACGGTTGAAATATTGGATATTTTTCGGAATATTCCTAATTTACAAATAAATACCAAGTGTACAAGAACTACCGAAATGGGCGAACTATCAATCGCAGATGAAACAAGAAACTCGATTTTTTTTTCAGCCTCAATATTATTTTCGATGTAACGCAGTGTTACCACGGAAACTCTCACTGTCGGAGGTCTCGCGGCGAAGACAACAAAAACGTTGTCCATGGGTCGTTGTGCGATGTGCATCGATCATCGTCCGCGTTCCTCGGTGAACCGCCAGATTGAATTCACGGCATGAAGAAGAGAGAATTACGACAAACTGTCCGAGGTACAACACTCGAGCAGAAAGGGTTGAGGAAATTCTCGGACGTAACGAAGATCGCTCGAAGTGAATCATAGGAAGCGATAATGCTCGGTAGAAGAGCGGCAGACTCGAACGAGGCGGTGGGTATACAAAGCTGAGTCGCTGAGATGACTGAGGAGGCGCAAAAAAAAATAGAGAAAAAAAACAAGAGATTCGACACGGTCGGTGCGCCGTGCGAGGAAGAAACGATTCCGCTGCTGCTCCCGACGTTCCACGGCGGTGGCGAAGTGCCGCTCGGCCCCGGAACGTTTACAGTATTCATCGCGGCGGCGTTTCTGGGCGGGAACGAGCACAGAAGTTCCGCGGAGTTTGCCGTGCATGCTTCATTCGTGAAAAAAGTAAATGAGAGAAAAATGGAAATAAAAGAGGAAGAAAAACGCGAGGAAAGGTTGAACGGAAGGAACGAGGAAGCGCAACGAGAGAGGCAAGAGAGGGGACGAGGATTTATGCAAGTATTCGTGTACGACTGCCACGGTAAAAAAAAGGGCGTCCTGATAGGTCAATTCTTCTCGCTGCCCCGAGAGATTTTCCGCGCAACGGTGTAGCGTGCACATCCGCGGGAGGGTCTTCAGCGCCGAGTCGTCGGGTCGAGGATGGAGAATCACCGAGGAAATGGAAGTTGAGGCGGACAAGACGGGTGAGCCGTTCGATAGGGAAAGAGTTGGTGGAAGAATGGGCGCCATGGTGGAAATCGATGAAGGGATGGAACAAGCGGGGAAACTAGATAGTTCCTTCGTTAATCGTCTCCAGGTAATTTATAAAGAATAACTTGAACATGAAATAAAATGGATTTACGTTCAATTAATATTTAGGCGATTAAATATTTACCCGTGTTAAATAAATCTTTTCTTAATAAAATCTTTGTATGTATTAAATTTAATATTTATTTACGAGGCATCGAACAAATCGAGAAAAAAAATGCATGTTTCTTGTAAAAAGTCAAGTAAGTTTCGAACAATCGGTAAACTTAAATCGGTCAATCGCAGTGGACGGGAATCGCCAAGGAAATGGAAGTACACGCGGGATGGACGTGTAAGCTGGTCGATGGAGAAAGAGCGGTGGAAGGATAGGCGGTAGAGTAGAATCGGATGAACTGATGCCGGTATATATACAGGCGGTGAAACAAGATCGTTCCTTTGCTACTAATACGGCCTCGATCTAGTTTCCGGGTGAAGCCCGTTCGACGACGTCGCCACCGCGCCGAAGAAACTCGTATGCCGATATTGGGAGTAGGGACGAATACGGCGGTACGCGGAATTCCAATACGGGGCAAGAAAAACCAAACGAGGAGTAAGTGGAAGAATACGAAGGAGACTCTTCGGCGAGGAGTAAACCGATTCCTTGCGCGAAGCCGTAACGGACGTGCGTTAGATAAAATCCGAGCCAACGGGATTCGAAATAAAATCGTAATTTTCAAATCATCTGTAAAGCTCACCGTCGGTGCGTTCGCCGCAAGCATTAATGTAATTTATCAGTTGAAACACTTTTTTCGAGCAAAAGTTACTTTTCCACGAAAACCCATAACTATCTTTTTGTACGATTAAAAAATTTCTATCGCAATATCAATATGCGTAGTCAAAATTCTCGGAGGAAAAAGATAATTTTCGAAGAAAGTATACTTTTTTTCGTGCTATTTTGTGTCGAACAAATGTTGCTTTCGAATCATCGTCCACCTTCACCTTCACATTGCGCTATTACTCAAATAAAAAAATATTTCTCGACGAGAAATAATTATGTTAAATGTACAAAAGGTTTTTTTCCCGTCATGGAAATATGAGAAATAATTCGTATAAAACAGTATTTGCCTCGGTACGTCTGAGAAGATCCGGAGAGAAGCGTGATCGTCGAGATAGAGAAAATAGGGAGGAATATAACATCAAACAGAACGTGATTCGCACAGCTCTCGTCGATGCACTCCATCGTCAGTCTCATATAGTCTCATATATCTTTCGAGAGCCTGTCATAGTTTATGGATGAAAATATTGGCGTACATGAAACATATCGGAAGACTCGTTTCCATACGGTTCTATAAATGAATTATGGGACGAGCGAGAATGGAAGGATCGAGGACGTTCGATATCCGAACGAGGAAATGAAACCGCGCGCGTTATCGTACCAGAACGACCGGTATAAAAACAGTTAGAATTCGCAGCGTTTCCAAAAAAAAAAAAACATATGTTCGTCCGTCTCATTAAAAGGGATAACCATTCGGCAAACGTTAGGATTTTACTCGCGCAGTTTAAGTCGACACCGAACAGGCTTCGTCGGTTAGAAAACTGTAAACGATTATCGTTGAGACAAATAAAAATAAATCAAAGAAATTTCAATTCATCTTGAAGAAACCTATAAGTATTAAGTCCGGTAACTACGAATGGAAAAAAAAAATTGGCGATATTTAAGACCGAGGCAGTCTCGTCAACGCAACTGAAACGAAGAATCGAATTGCACAGTGTATGCAATTTGTCCGTTTAGAGAGGTAAATTATTGCCTTTTTCAATAAAAAAAATTTCAAACACAAAGAGGTTAAAAAAATGGAGCAGAACGACTTGAAAAGTAACTTCAGTGAGTCACGCAAAAAAAAAAACTGGAGTTGATAATTAAGCTCGAATCAGTCTCGTCAATGCTATTGGAATGAAGACTTTAATTGCAACGTGGAGAAAATTTGTATGTCCGATTTGGTGTATAACGAGCATTAAAGTCTCCCATCTCCGCGGTAAGATGCTTCCGTAAAAGTTTTACAGTCGCTGCGGAATTAACCGGTTATTCATATGGCAATAAAATCCTTGCTCCGGTTATTCGTCGACGACCAAAAAGTCACTGTTTTTAATTTGAATAATTCCTAGGATAACGGTCCTCCCGAATAATAAGAAAATCGGGACGTTTTACAAAGTAATTTAATCCGGGGTTCGAATTCCAACGGAGGAAGTTCAGTAACGACGACCTCAGGCGGCTGAGCGGGACCGCCAGCCACTGGGTCAAGGGTCAGAGTCGCGTGCTCGAGAGAGACTCACGAGTGTGCATGCTTCTCAGTGTGCATCTACGGGTCACGGTGTATACGAACGTTCACTAAATATGTTAGCAATAAAAAGAAAAAAGAACAGGGAGAATCGCAACGACTCTGACATCGACGGTCGACCTAATTTCGTTCAAGCGCCGAATCGGGCGCCAATGAGAAAGACCATCGAGGAGAAATGACGATGCAAGACAATCGAAAATAAACGATGAAAACCTACACCCAAAAAGTACAGCGCATTGGAGTTATTTAGGATTGGAATTCACTTCTGTATTCCATGAGAACCGAAATCTCGATAATGTAGACCGATCTTTAATACTTTCCTGGTAATTCCCTACAATTTTATATTCTTTAAGAATTAAATAGGTGCACGGGAAACATTTATTTGCATCAGGTAGATATTTAAATATTTATTTTGCGTCACATAAATATTTACTCAATTGCATATTTATATTTAATGCACGAAAAAAATTACTGTAGAGTTCACGCTTTATGTAAAAAGGCAAAGTGCGCTACGGACAATCGGTAAATTTAAATCGGTCAATTACAGTGGACGAAGAAGCTGGCACGTTGCAGAAACAGCAATATTACCCCATTATCGTAATGTTATATAATGAGCGTAAGAAACTTGTTAGCCCGAAGTGCCCCCTGAAGAAACTCTGAGTACTCTCGTCTTGGGGATCGTCAAGAGTGGGTAATGAAGCTAGGTAATAACAGTAACGAGCCTATCGGCTTATTTTTTAGATTGTTCTTAACGCGATTATAAAAGACCGGAGGGATCGATAAATCGACATTCATTCGACGAAGATATCGATCGGTGTTTGTACGAAGTCTCTCAATGCGTTGATATTTCAGATGGACTTATGAGCCATTGAATATCAACATTCCGCTCTGATTTATGATTCCAAAAAAACCAGGCGACAAAAAAAATGTATGAATCATCATCGATCAAGCGAGCGAAAAAAATCTTCGCGAATCTATTTAACTCAGCAAAACGCAAATTCTTGAAGCCATTCTTAAATTACGATTAAAATCTGATAATATAGTCACATGAATGCAATAAATGATGATGATTATAATATCATCCCTCGCGGATAACCAAAAAACGAATGGTCGAGGCTGCGGCAATTACCCGGATAAATTCCCGCCAGGACTGATTCTCGGTACGACGATAAATATTCATCCAATAATATTCACCTCGCGAGATGTCAAAGAATCTAAAAATATTTCGATAGCGTTCAATCATCGGAGTTATCGATTTCCCGAATAATCCGTCGACTGGTTTTCACGCGAAGCTGGTTCAAGAGCTATTCATTCGCTATTATATGTCCTACATAAAGTATATATGTATACACGTATAAAAACATACGTATGCATGTACGGTACATGAGCAGCACCGCATGACACAATCGCGGCCGAAAGTGCATTCGCGTTTCGACGATGCGAGTTCACTGTCTATTTTTTTTTTTTTTTTTTTTTTTTTTTTCCCAAAGACCTACGGCTTTCCGGCGATATTTCCTACGGCCGGAGCAATGGACTGAGCTGTTCAAACGCACCGATGTTTCCTTCCGATAATCCTCAGCACGAAATTCAATAATTTTTTAAATTAATATTCTTTTCCTCCTCCCAATTTTAGAACAGCAGAATTATTTTGATTATCCAACAATCGGCCAATGCCATTTCGTCGAACACACACATAAAAAAAAACCTAACAAAAACACTCCGAGAGCGAATGCGTGAGATTTATCCGAATATAATTCGACCGGTGGGAAGAGTCGAAACTCGCGCCGCGCCGTTCGAATCAACACTGGGCCTCGAGACGTAGAGAGAATCTCAACACAACACAGCTCGCGCGCAATGTACGGCGGCCAGACGCGAGCGCCTTCTCCCGGGCGATCTTCGAAGCGGCTCCAGCGTTCGCGTTTACGATGCTGGCCCGCTCGCCACGGTGGCTCGTCGAAACGTCGTTCGAGAGAGCGCCCGTTGAAAAGTGAGACGGAGGGGACGAGCCCGGCTCTACCGAGGATCAAGGATGTCCCACTAGGATGTCCAGCATGTGATCGCTCGTGGTCGCCGCTCTGCCAGCAGGGGCGGATCTTTTCAGAACTCCTCTCGAGTCCTTTCCACTCTCACTCACTTTCTCATTCTCTATCCCACGTCCGTCCCACCCACCCTTTTCTAAGAGGGATGCACAACCCCGGTAAACTCCAGTTCCCTCTCGACTCTCCGGGGATTCTATGCAAATATATCCGAGCACAGATGTGGCTTCGATGCCACGGGTTGATACTTTTTATCTTTCCTTTTTTTATCCTTTTTATTCGGCGAGCATTGTCGTCGAACGATGCACCGGACGAGCCGTAAGGAAATGGTAAACAGTGAAAAACTATTATTCTTTAATCGGCATTCATTAACAATTTTAGTGTGTATTCTTGCTTGTGAAACTACGGCTGGATGTTGTGATAGAAAATTAAGGAATTAACATTTTTTGGGTGTTTGTGGACAATAAAATACAAACTTTTTCTAGTGCGTAATCGACACATTAAAAAATTAAGAACCGTCTTTTCTTTTTTTTTCTTTTTACGTGAGGAATTGAATTGGACTTGTGTGGATTAATACAGCTGGTGTTTAAGGAAGTGCGCATGTGCTGCTGTGAGTTCGATTAAACACTTAAATTTTATTTTTCTTTGAGTCGGAGGAAGGAGTGAACGGGAATTTGCCATTTAATTACTTCGGGACGGCTTCTGTTACCCTGATAAATCATGGGTTACAGTTTCTGACCTTTTTGCCCTTTCAACTGCGGCTTTTGCCTCTCGCACACTGCGAAAATAAAGTAGCTGGCAAAAGTCGGGGTAACCTTGACCTCCTAAATTATGCCTCCTTGACCTCTTAAATTATGCAGGTATGCATGGGCATGGCTTTGGGTTCGATTAAACATTCCTTGCTTCCCTTACGATTTTATGTACGAAAGACTCGGCACGTGCGAGCCGAGTGGAATTTTTCTTCCTTCCTACGCCGTACAAATTAATTTATTGCTGCACCACATTTTGTGTTAAAACCTCGACGCAATGTACCAAGGCTGAATTTCAGTTATTTATTTATTATTCACAGCGTGGATAACGAAAAAATGAGACCAAACTTCTAATCGCTTTACGCGGGACAAAATGGGTCGTTCGAAGATTATTGGTTTGTCCTCATTTTGTTCTCCTGTAGAAAATGTTAGTTGGCAACGATTTATTCAAAACTGTGCGTGCTCTATGAATTACCACAGAATTGTTCGGATACGAGTCATGATTATGAAATAGGACGGCCGATCGCGGAACTTAATTAAAAGAGAATAAAAAAAACGTTGACCTCTTGAATCGGCTAAACCAGCGCGGGATATCGATCCCTGCAACGGCCATTGCATTCTCTAGTGCTTTCTACTTTGTGCATTCTATCTTTCAGCCGCAGAGGAGGAACGACAACACCCCACAAGCGAGCCTCTTCATTTATTCCCTTCCAGTTTCCCGAGCGTATCTATGCAAATATCCGCACCCAGTTGTGGCTTCGAGCGCTTTTTGCTCATCCCCCCCCCCCTCCTTCATTTTACGAATTTTTTAAAATTAATGCCACAAAGTCGGGCGCTCAGGAAAATCGCCTCGGCATATTGTGTTTTGACGGAGCGCGGTCTGGAAAAAGTTTGAGCGGAAAAAAAGTTGACCTCAATAACTATCACGCGAAGTAGTCTTTCAACGATGATTGATGTATATTATAAATTTACAATTCATCTTGTATAATATCCTTTTTAATATGAAAGTTTTTTGTTGAACAAACCGATAACTTCACATCAAAGTCCCACACGTAAAAGTCGACCTGTTCTGTAGAGCTTTAAAAAAAATTATGAATATAGATTTCAATGCAGGTTCTCGCGACCAGGCTAAAATACTCCTAGCGAGCTTATAGTGCTAAATATGTTTTATATAACGTATAAGATAAAAAAAATAATATGCAGAATTATTTTTAAATATATAAAATAAGTCATCGCTATTATTATTGATTATAAATTATATGTTACTGTTGCATTAAGTTTTTAGACTCTGTCCTGATTTACGCAAAAATTTGGTGTCTGGAACGCGGCACGACGTCCACGGAAATTCGGCGTGTGGGAACGACCTGACGAGGCTCCCCTTGATTTTTCACCAGAGTTTCGATCCGGAGATAGGACAACAGTGGCTTCGTTGTGTCGTGTGGCCAGCCGACGGTTTCACTCTTTCTCCATCTATCTCACACCCAACAGACCGTATCTTCGCTTTCCCGATTTCGCTCTGCGATTCCCTTGCAGGCGCCTCAATACCACGCGGTACGTGTATTTGCATAAGACGAACTGACGTTTACCGTGAAAGCATTATCGGATATACCGCGAATGGCAAACAGCACGCGTGTGGCCCGTAGATCTGCGAGTACACACCGCCCGATTGGATATAATCCGAAGTGGCAACTTCCCGGGTTCGTTTGTTATTATCCGCGATCGAACATAGACGCATTACTGTGTGCGTCCGTATTAAGAAAAAGAAATGAAAAAAAACTTGGTCACGGCCTTGGGAAAAGCGCGCGTCGGACCGAAATATTTCCAGCGGCCATGGAATTATAATAAATACTTATTATCCATGATTATGTATTATCGATATCCTAGATAAAATAAATATGAAATTAAAAAAGTACATTTATTCCTATTAAATTAATTCATATATATTATATTATTATTCGTAATTACGTCTTATGGATTTTTTCAGTCGGAGCTCGAAAGTAAGATCTACTGTACACTGGTTGATAAAGCCGAAATTCGTCAAATGATTTTCATTTTTTTATTAGGTTATTTTAAGGTGCAATAATTAAAAGATAAATTTAGTCCCGGGATAAATGTAGCTGCGATTTCACAGTCGCACACTAATGCCGCATTAAACTACGAACGGTAATTGCGCGATAATATTTCTCCTTTTTGTCGTTGTTGTGTAATTTTCGGTGATTAGGTAATTTTCCGAGGGAGTCGATTACGCGTGTATTGGAACATTTTTTATCCGTTGTGGATTCGAAGACCGGCGTAGTGTCTCGGAGCGGTGAAAATCTTTAATCCGGAACCGAGGAAGGCAAACGCGGGAGTTTCGAAATAATGTATGGATACACGTTATTTTATCTCCGTCTGAGTGGCGTTGCCGTCCTTCTCGACCTCTTCGACGCTCTCGTTTCCATATCTCGACCCGCACACGTTCGCCTCACTCTGGCTCTCTTGCTTGTTACTTCCTCTCCCACTCGTTATACGTTCTCTCCGCGTTGAGTACAGTTATCCGGTTCTACGCTCACGGAAACAGGGGCATTTCCAACGGTAAATTAACACTCCGAACGGGGACGGGCGACGATTAAAGAACGGAAAGGGAGGTTGATGCCGATTCATTCATGCTTCTCTGATACCCCAACTTCATTCAACGAATAATTCCCGATTAGATAACATGTTCGTCAACCTCGAAATTATATAATTGGCTCGAGGTCATCTAATTTTCGAGTGTCCCGAACAGCAGTCGAATTTTATATATATACACTTATATTTATAGAGTTCAACCCTGGCTTGCTATTCTGGTGTTCAGGAAAGAGTCGCGCGTCAATTCGACTCGAAAATATTCAAGCTATAAAATAATTTTTATTACATACTTTTGTATCGCTATATTTTATATTTAATATTCCATACTTCTGTTTGCTGAGATTAAGTCGTGAAAAAAACCACGGATTTGTTGTCGTGTCACCTTTAAAGGTTATCATGTCAGTTTAGTAGTTCCAAAACAGAGAAAAATGATCTGCTGTGTATCGCGCAGTACAACGTCCGGATGGAATTTCATTAACGCGACTGTGTACAAACTCGTGTACATTCAATTTTATAAGTGATTGTGCGCGTACGCGGTCCGCCATTCATCAAGCTCTCTCATTAAGAACGCCGGATCCATCGAGGACGTTAATTGGACCGCTCGTACGAGACTTAATTTTTTTCTCTCACTTATTTTTTATTTTCATCATTATTTTTTTTATCGAAATGTCCTTCGCGATAGGAGTGCGTGGGACTTCCGGTTCCGCGTTCGCGTATCGGTCCGACCCTTCGGTCGCCGCGTCGCGACGGTTCTCGATTTAACACCCGTTTCGAAACGTACACATGGTGTACAAACACACTGTACACATTGTTGCAGCTTTCATCATAGTATTTCATTCACCATCTGAGCGTCTGAATATACACGCCGGAAATAGTAATAAATACACGTACCGCGCATCACAGAGAATCGAAGATGAATCTGGCGTTTCTCAATTGATCGGCTAGCACGTTTTCCGAGGCGCTTTCCTCTCGATCAAACACGCCTAGAAATCGCTTGTACCGACGTGTGTGTAGGCGCATCCGCGAACGTTCAGGTGCAGTGGGGTAAAACGGACTCACTTAGAAATACGATGAAGAATCGATAACAACAATTTTACATTCTGATATTGAGAACATTAATTTTGAAGCGGTCCATTGAACCCCATATTTTTTTCTATCTTTTCTGGGTTGATGTAACAAGTCTGGAAAATTCATTTTTTTTTGTTAAGGATGGCTGGTTTATCTTGATTGGCTGGTCCATCATGCCTCGCTGTTCTTCACAGAGTCGAAGCTATCGATTACTCGGCCGCACACGGTCACCGGGAATAATTGTCATGGCTCGTGATCGAACTCAGACAGCACTCGTAGCAGTTCACCACCAGAACCGGAAAACAGTCGTCGAATATAAACCGAACCACGAGATCAATAAAAGCAGAGCGACCGGAAATCGATTTTACCGGAGATAGCAGGAAAGGAAATACAAAGATCGAGAAACTCTTGATACCGAACGCTTCAGTCCCCTCCGGCGCGTATCCTTAAAAATCGTCATGGCTGAGGTCGAGGGCCAATTCTATTCATGACGATGCAGTAATAAAAAAAAAAGTTGACGTGATATTACCGCAGAAAAAAAATCATAATTAAATCCCCCCCCTCCAATTTGTCCGTACAAATCCGACCAAATAAAACGAATGATTAATTGTTCGACATATTTGGGCAATTTTCGTCGACCATTTGTCACAGTCGAGTCTCTTTTTTTTCCGCCCTCTCCTGTGCTATACGTTCATTACTAATTGTGCAGTCATTGCCGAACCTTCTAATATATATGCATATATATATATATATATATATACATATATATATATATATATACATATATATATATATATATACATATATATATATATATATATACAGGGTGTCTCAGAAGTCGTAGAAGAAACTGTTAGGGTTGATAGAGAAAAAAATTCTGAATCGAAAGTTCCTGAGTCAAAAATTTTTTTGGGCCATAGAAAATTAGTTATTAATTAAAAACGGTAGCCAATCAGGAGCGCGCTACAAGAGAAAAAGGAATGAGCGGGGGAAGTAGCGGAGACGCGAGAGTGAGAGCGGTCTTGTAGCGCGCTCCTGATTGGCTACCGTTTTTAATTAATAACTAATTTTCTATGGC